>RJWJ010000915.1:0-92542 GCA_004363605.1 Indri indri
CCCCCAGGCTGCGGACTGGTATCGGTCCATGGCCTGTTAGGAACTGGGCCGAACAGCAGGAGATGAGCAGTGGGCAAGTAAGCGAAGCTTCATGTGTATTTACAGCCACTCCCCATCACTTGCGCCACCGCCTGAGCTCTGCCTCCTGTCAGATCAGTGGGGGCATTAGATTCTCATAGGAGTACGAACCCTACTGTAAACTGCATGTGCAAGGGATCCAGGTTGCACGCTCCTTATGAGAATTTAATGCCTCATGATCTGAGGTGGAGCTGAGGCGGTGATGCTGGGGAGCAGCTGGGGAGTGGCTGCAAATACAGGTTATCATTAGCAGAGAGGTTTGGCTGCACAATAAATGTAATGCGCTTGAATCAGCCCAAAACCACCCCTCCCCCTCCCCCCAGCCCCCAATCTGTGGAAAAATTGTCTTCCATGAAACCTGTCCCTCATGCCAAAAAGGTTGGGGATTGATGTCCTAGCCTACCTTAAATGTGCTGAGAACATAGCCTACAGTGGAGCAAAATCATGTAACACAAAGCCTATTTTATAATGAAGTATTAGATATCTCATATAATTTATTGAATACTGTACTGAAAGTGAAAAATAGAACGGTTGTATGCGTACTTAAAGTATGGCTTCTACTAAATGTGAATCACTTTTGCTCCATCCTAAAGTCAAAATATCATAAGTCAAACCATCATAAGGCAAGGACCATCTCTACTTACAGAGACATTAAGTGTTTGGTTTCTGGGTCTCTGGGGAAGTCCTGATTTGTGGCATCATTTTCCTGGTGTACATCCTTCCACCACGGATGATTCTGAGCCATCAGCATGATCAGTGAAGGTGGAGTTAGGAAGAGAAGCTCACAACCAGCTCTGGCTGACTCCAGCACCTCATTCCATGCGAGCTACTTAGCCAGAGCCACATAGAGGAGACAGAATTCAATCTCAGGCAGTCTTACTCCACACATTAAGACATAGCCACAGTGCTACATGGAGCACAAATCAGCAAACTTTTCCTGTAAAGAGCCAGATAGTAAATATTTTCTGCTCTGTGGTCTCTTGCAACTGCTCAATTCTGCTGTCGAAGGGGAAAGCAGCCCTAAACAATACACTAAAGAAGAACATGGCTGTATTCTAATTGAACACTATTTACAAAAACAGGCAGCGGGTCACATTCAGCCCAGGGGTTGCATTTTGCCAACATTTGCTATAGAGGTGATTTAATTACTTTTATAATAAATAGCATCTGCTATTTGATTATTGGGCTGAGCCAGCACTAGAGTGAGGCAAGAGAGGTGTGCCTAGGACAGAAAGTTTAAAGAGACACTTCCATGACCCTGAAAGTGGAAGACTCCTTACATTTTGTGCCCTGAGTGCCTCTCTTGCCTTACCCTTGGCCTGGCCCTGTCATTGAGTCACTTGAACCAGATTTACAGGTGTATTGATCAGGGTCTGGTTGTTCAAAACCAAACTACAGAAAGGGATTTAACACATGGAATTAGGAGCTTGCAAAATTTTTGGAAGGGCTAAAGCAGTAGGAAAGACAAGGAGACCACACTGACAAACTGGCTTACCAGGGGAGCCTCTACACCTGCTCACTCAAGAATGTGGAAAACCTGGAAGCTGCCCATGAAACTGCTGAGTTCAAAGACACAGTGACATAGACATGATCTGGCATCAGGGCCACCACCATGGCCACTCCATACTCAGGAACTTTAGTGAACAGCACTAGGACACCACCTTCCAAATGGCACCTACGTTACCTCAGTTTTCTTCCAGAACCCTAGCTGCAAGAGAGTCTGGAAATCGCAGATTTTAGCTATCCAGCTGGTGACATAAGAAGAAATGCAAAATGTGTGCTAGTGACAATTGACCACATGCACCATAATGGGCATCCTAAGAGTAATTGTCAAACAGGCATAAGACTCTCCGCTGACAAATTCAATTCCCACCAGAAGTTACTGCTAATAAAGGGAACACCATTCTTTCCTCCTCCCCTGCCAACCTCCATCTTCCCCCCAACACATATATGATGAAATACATGATAGAGATCAGAAGTTTACAGCTAAGGGCTGGAGGATGAGCATGTGAGATGCAGGGAAGAATTACAGCACAGAGAAAGAATTGGGTCAAGGAATACTGGAAGTGGTAGCAGCCAGTAGGAGAGGAAGGAATGAAATTGGCAGCCCTGTAGGTCAGTAGAAGGCTGGCAGTTGCTAAGGAGTGAATGCAAAAGAAAAGCTGAGAACGTCTTCCATGGGTCATTTGTCTTAGAGGAACCATTGCCTTGTGACCACCATATCTATTACTAATGGAGGAAAAATTCAGGCATCATTCCCTGAGGTCAGAGGTGTGTGCAATTAAGTAAGTGTGTCACAAATACACAGTCCTCTGTGGACTGTGATTCATAATCATTTCCATGGGAAAACAAAATTTATGAGTTTTTATTTCCTTTTAAAATGTTTCATATTCTGATATATAATCTATATAAACATACATGATACATATATGTAATTATGAATTATAATATTGAAACAAATGCTCATAAATCCACTACCTAACACAGGAGCTAGACAGCTGAAGCTACTTGTGTATGTTTTCCGGATACTTCTGACTCTTTCCTCCTCTTTATTCCTAAAGAATCATTATCCCAAAGTTTATATATTTTATTTCCCTGCTTTAAAAAAATGTGCAGTGTTATCATGTGTACGCAATCCAAAATAATTTCAAGTTTGCACACTTCAATTTATTTCTGATTGATAGAAATTGATGTTCTTGTTAACAAATACCTTTCAAAATCTATTTATTGGAATCAGAAAATGAACAAAAGTCCTGAGTATCTCCAAGAAGAATAGGAAAAAGAAAACCAGATACCTTCCATGAAAGCTTAATTCACCTTATAATTTGAGCAAGCTTTTATTTTTTTAAAAAAATAGTTTAATCATAAAATCCTTTTAGACGTGCTAGCCTACTAAAACAGTGGCTAATTTTAACTGTTTTTCACAATGGCTGAGCCCGTCACAGAGTTAATGAAATTAAGCTTCCTTCATTTCTCTCAAATTCCCCCCACAAAGAAGAGCTGTAACATACAAAATGCAGCATAAATACGAGGCTGGTTTTCAGGACTCAAGCCATCACTGATTTGTCACACTGCCTCTTAACAACATATTTGTATTTCGTAAAATGTATAATTTTTTTCAGCCCCCGAACAAATATATTTACATAACTGTGTCTAACGAGAAATTACATTTAACTTCTCAGGAATGACAATAACTAAAACCTGAACTGCCAATTCCACTTCATTAGTGTGGTAGAAACGCATTCCAAATGTTAATAAAAATTCCAACATGCTGATAAATTAGAGCTTCTAAGGAGCATGTGACACCTTGGTTAATATATTCAACCTCAATTATATTTCTCTTCAGCACCCTGTTATCTGGAACCTTTGCTGGCAATCAGAGGTGCTGTTTTTCAGCGGCCAATTTTCTAGATAATGTAGCTTATCAACACTGTGGGTAAACTTGCCAATGGAATCAGGCTGCACTGAACCACACACACGCTAATTGCATCCCTTTTTTATGCATATTTACAGACTGTCACTTCAAAGAAATCAGTGGCCCATTGAGGCACCCAGTTAGCTGGAAGAATTGCCTCTTGCAAATGAAAATTAGCAAACAAGCTAGTGATAAATATGAAATGAACAAAGTATAAAAATACTGTTTTGTTCCGGAAACTTCCTTGTCATCCCAATTTATACTCCCAAATAGAAGGAGTTTTGAACATAGGATTTACCTTTTGTTTCAAAGGAAGACAGAAAGAATTTTCCTTAAACCCACTAACTAGGTAAAAGCCTATTAGCTTTTCCCTCTTCTCCCACGCCACCCCCACCCAAAATTTCTATTCACATAAACAGGTTATTAAATCCTGTATTAGATTTGCTTTGGAGTTTGAATAGACAAATGACATGTTAACACTTCAGAAACAATTAACCCTGGGAACTTAATTAAGTTCTTCTGACTTTAAGGAAGCACATTTCAAAATAATGTTTTTAAACTCTCTGAGTTTGCTCAAGAATAGCAAGCTTTCCTTCCCTAAAGTACTCATAAGTTCTACTTAACAGCAGAAAGCTGTGCTTGGCTATATATGGAAAAATGTTATGGTGTTATGAGCCTGCTATAATAGGACTACCTCAGAGTGAGTATTAAAAAAAAAAAAGAAAGAAAGAAAAAACAGGTACCAAAAAATAACAATAATAGAAAACATTTTCCAAAAGCCCCAAACTCTGAGCACATGTGAAAGAGAAGATGATTTTATAACTACATCCTGGGAGCTTGGCATAATCCAGTATACTGAGATATGGGCTGTTGTTTGTCTGAAGTCCTTTCCCCCGCTTTTTAGAATAACATTTAGAAATCGTTCACCGCTATAACAATGTTTTTAAGGCAGCGTTAGGTTTTTGGAAAGCATGTCATTTTAATATAAGCAGGTCATTTTAATATAATTGAAAATAAACCACATACCAATTAAACTATAAATACTTTTAAAAGTCTTGTGCCAAACTGAGCAATTTAGAGTGGCAAAACTCAACAAATAAATGGCACTTAAAGTCTTAGCTTACAGCTAAGGTTCAGTGAAACTTTATTTGGTTTGGAGTACTAAGTATCATTCCTGCTGTATGTCACAGTTCCAATAGACTCCTAAATTCCTCATCACTGACATTAGATATACAATGTCATTTGGGAGTTCTTGTTTGGTTTTGTTTTGTTTTACAGAGCATGAGCAACAACATAAATATTGATATCAAGACTGGGAAAACATTGCTATTTTAAGAAACACGCTACACCTACATGCCGACTGCTCAATTCTTATATGAATAAAGCAGAGTTCTTTAGTAAATCAGTGCTCATCTGTGTGCACTCATTCAGACAATTGTTTTACATCACTTTCCAAATTACAAGCAAAACAGAAGCAAAAACACAAGCAAAACAGAAGGCACAAGAGTAAATGGATCATTCATGGAAGACTGATGTTCAGGGATGCTCAAGTTTAGGCCAGGGGGTGGGGGGGACAGGAGCATCCCACTATGTACAAACAGAGAGGAAGACATTTAAATTCCATGCATGACTATCTCACCTGTATCTTTCATACCTTTTTACTCTGGGGAAGGCAAAGTGATGGGAAGGTAATGTGAGCACTTCTGGAATTCAAAAGTGCTCATGAAGACTGATTGAAAAATGTCCTAATTGAGGAAAAATTTACAACAATTTTAATTTTTGAAGTTCACCTTTAGTCCTCTCAATATATATTCACACAGCACATATATAAGGTTTGTCTATAATACAGTAAGACTGACTTCACAAGACACAAGAAAATCTTATCGCATCATTCTATATGGGCACATTGCGGGATGTGTCTCAATCACTTTTGAATCAAAGTAAATATTAATAAATATTGAACAATTTCCCTGTCTCCTAAAGGGGATAATTGAAATTTAGTTCAAGCTTTAGCTCTAAAAATGTTAGGAGGAAAAGACAGCAATTGTATGTAATGTAGCAGAGCCTTAAATGTTTTATCTAAAAACTTTATTGAAAATTATTTTTAATTTTAACATTCAAAAAAACAGCTTTTGTGAATGGGCAGAAAAACCTAACAAAACATAAGTTACAAAATACCAAAGCTAGTCAGTTGTTTTCAGAGAAAATGTTTCAATTGATTAATATCATCATCTGCTATTTCTTAGCTATTATATAATATAGACATTGCTCCTAGAAAATAAAAGGGAAAATAATGATCATAATAATATGGTAGAAGCTGGCAATTTTAGCATGCTCACTACCTGCCAGGAAGGGAGCTAGGGACTTTACTTATAAGATCCCATCTGACATTCCTACAAAGTAGGTATTTTTAGTCCTATCTTTAGTAAAAGAAGAAACTGAGATAATTTCTTTTGGCCAAGGTTGTAGGCTAGTTAATGGCAGAGCCATTAAGCTAAGTCCACTCTAGCTCACACCGTTCCATGCCTATGGCTGTCACCAGTTTAACATGCTGCCACTTTCTAAATAATGCGACTGTTTCTCTTTTTTAAAATGAGCTTGGCTGGATTCTGTTTGGAAAAGAAAGATCAAGAGGGAAGGAGAAGAACAAAGAATGGAGGAAAGGAGGAAAGCAAAGGAGAGGGAAGAGGAAAAGACAGGGACGAGAAGGAAGAGACAAAGAGGAAAGAGGAAAAGAGAGGGGAAGAAGGCGGGAGAAAGGACCAGCTAAACCCAGAACCTCACTTTTCTGGGTACTCCTGCAACACTCACTGCTTTCCACTCCTCACACTTTATTGTGACTTTTTCCCCTGGTCTAGGTCTGTGACAGCTTGTAAGCTCCATGGGGGCAGGAACGCTATCTGCCTTGGCCGCCACTGTATCCTCTAGGGCTAGCACAGAACTGGCACCCCAAATTGGAATATATTTTCTTTCTCTTCATGGCTTGATTATTTCACTTTTCATGTTGTAGTGTTCTGTATGGCCTCAAAAAGAAATGTGCCAGCACCCAAGACGACAAGGATAGAACAACTTTTTATCATATGGTACCTGCACATTTGAAGTCGCAAACTGTTTAGGTCGAAACAGAACCGTTCTGCTGTTGCCATTAGTACGGGCCTCGTGAGTATGGCTGCTGGAGTCCCGTGCCCTAGGGCTGTCCTGGTTATTCACTCACCTCTGACTGGACACGGGGCAAACTTAAACCAAAGAGTTCCTCTGCCTTCCTTTAACTATGTGAAATGAAATTCCCTTTGAGGCAATTTGAGTATAACACTAAAACCAGAAACTTCACCAATTTCAACATTCCACAGAGGACAAAGCTCACTTTAATCTTCTCTTTTAACCATAACATTTACATTGAGCCCAATTAAGAATGATTTCAAGAGGACTGTTGCCCTATTTCATACTGTCTATCAAGAAATCCTAAGTTTCAATATGTAAACATTTGCTCTACGTTCAAATTTGTAAAACTGCATATTTATTTCATAAATAAAAATAACCTAGCAGTTAAAATGCCTGTCAAATACTTGGCCCTTATATGCTGAGTTTGCTGTTTGTTTTGCATAAGCTCCATCAAACACCTGTTTCATACTGAAAACCTCACTAAATGGTTTTATTTTTTTCTATTTTTTTCCTTTGCTGTTCTATTTTTCTTTTCTTTTTTTTTTTTTTTTTTTTTTTTTTTTTTTTTTTTTTCCTTTTCTCTTCTTTCCCAAGCCCTTTGCTTTTGGGGTGAAAGCAGCAATTTCTGTCTTTATTCTCAGATTCCCCCTTCTGTCAGTGGTCAGGAGGAAAGTTTTTCTTTGTGTTAAAATTATTCAAGACCCACAGAATGAAGGGTGAGCACAAAATAAACTCCAGCTCAGAAAAGGAAAAAAAAAAGTGTTGTTTGAAGAGTATGGCTTTGGAAAGCTCGCTGAGCTCAGGACAAAATAAACAGAACTGGAACTAACTTGAGAGCAAGAATATTCTCAGAGGCAGAAGCCAAGCTGGTAGCCAAGAGCAAAACAGAACGTCCCGAACATTGATTTTGTTTTCATTTCAGGAATTGAGAACACCTTAGTCTTCACTAATTGTTTGATCTGGATAGTCCATTTGGAGTTTTGGTAAATCCAGAAGAAACTGAAACAAATTTGATAAAATCTAAAAATGCAAATAGTTTACTTAATATTTAAAAGAGAAAAAGGAGGGGATGGATCGAGGGAGAGAGGAGACAGAGGGGAGAGGTACCTTTGCAAGTTTTTAAAAAATTAGTGAAATGTAATTTGTTCTGAATATTTTTGACACAAGTCACCCTATAATTGCCATTTCTGCAAGGTGTCTCAATTATGATAGTTCAACGTGGCCGTTTAAACGCCTATACATTTGTCTGAAGAAGAAAAAAAAAAAGCCACAACATTGTCTATTAAGTGTCAAAAAGCCTTTTCTTTAACTACAGAGGGCTTGGACAGAACTCAGGAAATACTGCAGCTGGAAAAGAAATGTTAAAAGCTATCCTTCAAGCTCTTGGAAAGCCTATTATCAAATGTTAAAACCTTTAAAAAAAAAATCCATGAGTGTCCCCAGCACGATTTCGTATCTTTGTTTAGCAAAGGTTGATTATCATTGATAACCAAAGACAATATAACAATGGATGCAATTTAACTAATTAGGAATCATGATGCTAAAATTAAGAAACTCATGGAGAACAGGTATCTGATTACGTGTATGTTCTCTCAGTGCCGGAACCACATTTACTTACAGAAAATGCAGTAGATGTCTCTCTTTATCACGTCTGTAAGTCATAATGTCAGCACTTTGGATGCTGCTAGCTGTCACTGTGTGTGAGAACCTAAAAAAAAAAAAAAAAAAAAAAAACCAGCATAACTTTCCTTCAGAAGAAAACCCTGTGTGGAAAAATATACATAGTGTATATGCATATGCAGACAACCTCTCACTATTTCTCTCGGTTCATAGGACATAATGAGAATTAATTAGCACATTCCTAAATCATTAGCCCCAATTTCCTCCTTAATGTGTGCATCTACGCATAACTGAAGATTTTGTAAAGAAAGCAGACAGAAACCAGAAAGCTGGGGTCAGAGGCAGATGCACAGATGCAAGTACAAATGGATGTACTGTGATTGTGTGTCTTTGTGATGCATAATTACAAATGATTTTAATTCAACCCCTTCTTCGCTATGAGCTATCCTTTTTTCCCCCTTGTTCTAAATACGGTACCTACAAGCCCCCCAAGTTCATTTCTTACAGACTTTGAAGATTTAAAAATTTCTCCAAAATGCCACATGTCAGTCAAAAAAGAAAATGATTGGCTTTTAAAATTATAATTTAAAGCACATTGACTAGAGGGTATGTTTTCATTAAAATTTAACCCCTTTTTAAGCTCATGCTTCTGGGGCTTTTGGGAACATGCTGAAAACTTGGGTGTTTGCTTCCAAAGCTTTCTGCAAAACAAGAACTACAAAATAAAAAGCACCGAATCGCAATAAACAGTTTCCCATGTTAATATAAAAAAGCGTCTTTCAATCTATACCTTAATACATTATTTGAAATACACAAAAATACACAAAATAACCAAAAGCCTATCACTTCCAGCTGTAAATGTTTAAAAATTAAATCTAACAAGTAAGATTTAAGTAATAAATGTATGGAAACCTTATTTTTTTTTTAATGGAATCATTTTATATCCTCCGAGGGGAATCTTTTTTTTTTAGGCTAATGTAACCCTTTTGTACTATAAATAATCATTCTTCCATCATGGTAATATTCCATTAAAACATAAATTATTTTAAAAGAGCAGGATATTTGGCAAAGTAACCCCCAAACATAATAATGCCATACGAGAAAATGATTGATTGTTTAAAATATTTTATTTTCCTTTTTCTTTATGCCAGCATTTTAAAACAATTACTTCTTAGTGATTACACTAACCTATACATGTGATAAAATTTAAAAGAACTATACAAAACAATAGCGTGCATCTAAAATCTGGTGAAAACCACATAAGGTCTGTAGTCTGGTTAATAGTATTCTGTTGAAGTCAATTTCCTGCTTTTGATATGTACTATGGTTATATAAAATGTTACCATTGGAGGAAGCTGGGTGAAGGGCATACTGTACCTCTGCGCTATTTTTACAACCTCTTATGAGTCTACAATTACTTCAAAATAAAAGGTTTAAAAAAAAGAATTACTTCTATATGATTTTTATAAGTCTGAATTCCCAGACATTGTGTTGGATTTTCACACTGCAAGGAATAGAATAGATTCTCACTAAAATTCAGATCTACAACTGTTAGAGGGATTTCTGAAAGGTTCACAATAGATCCTTCCATTGACTCAGATCAGAGGAAAGTCTGATATGTGTTATCTTCAAAGTGCTGATCAAGACCACGTAATCTCCTTACATTTGATTTGTCCCAATCTCTCTACCCATCCACAGCTCCAGGCAGAAATGTCTCTCTCATATCTCATACTAGTAAAGTTTAGTGGCCAAGAGCCTATATTCAAATTGCTGCTCTGACACTACCTACACAATCTTGGTCAAGTTTCTTAACCTCTCAGAGTTCAGTTTGCTCATCTGTAAAATGGGATAATTATAGTATCTGCTGCATAGGGTTGTTATGAGAATTGAGTGAAGTCATGGGCGCCAAGCCCTTAACACAGTGCCTGGCATCTGACAAGCACTATGTGAGTGTCCAGAACCACACAGAGCTTCCTTTAAATGCTGATCCCTCCTCTTCTCCACTGCGTGACCTAACTTCTCTCCAATCCTCGGTTCCCTTGTCTGTAAAAGAGAATAACCATGGAGTGTCTAGCCGGTGGTTAGCGTCCAGCACCAGGCTCTTTCATGAGTGTTCTTCTCACATTACAAATATTTCTCATACCGTGCTGCTTTCTGAGATCCTAAAAGGCAGAAGTCAGGCATTATTCCACCTTTCTATCTCTTGCCCCGTGTCAGCACAAAGTAGGTACCCTGTTAATGCTTGTGAAATTGTCATTTTTAAAAAGCCAATGACTGACATGTAACACATTAAAATTGACCATTTGAACCACATTGCAAAGGACCGTAGGAATAAAAATGACATTACGGAACCACTCCGGTTGTCCAAAATTTTCCTTTTTAGATTATGGTACTTATAGGTTTTCAAATCTTAAATTTGTAAAAGTAACCCTCAAGGGGAGTGGTAGGTCCAGGGTTTCTAACCGCAGTAGGCATCCTCCAGCAATCTTGGCTGTGAAAATCCCAGTACTAAGTAGGTGCAAGTTGCGCCCGTGGGGGACACCACAAATCAAAAGTAATGCCTCACTGGTCCTGATTAACATACTCCAGTGTGCTTTTGGTTAAATAACACTCTTGAAAAATTTCACAAATGCCCACAGTAATAACCTCAGCTGCTCTGGTTCTCTGTAACACTGTTTGTTCCTGTGCTCTCACTTCAGCATTATAAAGGCACCTCCTCATAATCCTGAAGTCATTTAGAGGACCGGAATATCGTATTCAGGAAACAGTTGGTTTTCTGTCAGAAGTACTTATTGACTGTGACTTGAAAAACCCTCATATAGATAAATCTAACACCACAATAATTCAATATTTTTTCTCCAAAACAAAGCCATTAGCATTTTATTAGAAGAAATATTTCATCTCTCTCTCTCTCTCTCTAAACACGCCACAGATGTAGCACTCCGTGTGGGTTGTTAGAAAGTCAAAGAATATAATTTCTTGATTAATTGCCATACACAGGATCCAAGTTATGTACAATTTTGGTAGTTAACCCCACCACCTCCCATAAGCAGTTACTGCTAAACCTTCCAAATAAGCACATTTATGATAAATCACTGGGAGCTGTTTAAGTGGATCAGGCCTTAAGTTATTCCTTGGGATAGATCATGTCATTTTCAATGTGGGTGAACTACAGGAGAGAAATTCCACTGTAAACCTCCGCCGTCGTTTCCCTTGCAGGCTTCAGGGAGTCTCAGTCAATATTTCTTATCTTATTTTTAAATATCTTGTGGTCTCAGAAATGGTCGGTGATTCAGAAATTACATCAGGAGTCTAAAGATAGACGATGGGCTTATGCCTTCAATAAATGCAGCGGTTCTGTAACAGGAAAAGAAAATGCCTGTTGGTTTTAAGACTATTGGGAATCAAAGAGCTATTCTTAGTTTGGCCAGTTACAGTCTATCTCTCCAAAAGCAAGTTACCTCCTCTTCCCAACCATCCATCTACTTAACTGGGTGCATGAATATAAATTGCAAGGATTCCTAGATATTTATATAGTGCTGAATCTGGAGCTACGGATATCTTTTTATAGACATTTCCCCTCCACCACAAATTGTTTTGTGACACAGTTTCCATATTGGTTATTTTTTAAAGGGAGTATCTGATTTGCCCAAGACAACAGAGATGACAGTGGCAAAGACAGGGAGAAAAAAATCAGGTCTCACAAGTCCACGGTGAATGCTCCTTTATGCCATCCTGCCTCGATGACTTATTCATCCCGCATTTTTATAAGGCAAACTCTGGCATGAAAATTCTTTGCAGGCGACCTTAGGGGAGTTATGGTCCCCCCTTTCTAGTATGGGCAGGACTGTAAAAAGTATCTCATCTTATTTCAAACAGGATTAGTCCACCAATACATAAATGGCAAGTAACTGGTGTCTCTCTCCTTCATGGCCAATTCGGACTCTCAGACATCTCCTTGGTTTCCCTCAGTTATCTTCTTTAACATTGGAGATGGGTTTCCCTAAAAGTGGATTTATTTGGGTTTCATCCAGACAAACTTGTCTTCTTTAGTTCCAAGTCTTGGGGATACAGAAATTCTGTTACAAGTGACAGTCAATAAATTGTCACTTTCTAGTAAGGAAAAAGCAATGCCCATTATTATCATTTTCTTGAATCTCACACCTTTCTAATTATGGGTTAATATATTTTCACTTAAAGAAAATTAAATTTACGGTTAGTATACTTTTGATTCATATTATCTAGATGGCCCATAGTGAGTACCACTTTTGTACTTAAAATGAATTTGATAAAATGCTATCTGTTTTTTTCTTCTTTTAAAATAGAAAATACCATAAGGAAGTCTCCCCAAAGCCTGTGCCAAGTTTTGTTTGCCTTGTTTCTTTCTTTGTTTTTGAGTTTTGATTTTTGCTTTTTCAGTTTCCCTGACCATTCTAGATGATCTTATTATCAGACTACCATTCATTCAATCATTGACTAGCAAAAAGCGTTTTACTGAATACATAGACTGAGAATGAAGGAGAAAAAACTGGAAGAAAAATGTCCTCTAAGTTTTCCTACACATATCCTATAATTTTCCAGTTGGCTTAGCCACTCAACATATTTAAATAACCAACCAACATATTTATTTAACATTCGGCAGATGGACATGATAGGAACATCATGATTTTCAGATGTACTTTTATAACTGCAAGGTTTTCTCCGTGCCAGGATCACAACAGGTTCTTAAGGTAAAGCCGCCCCTACCTGCTGTTTGTTCAATGTTGGAGCAACTCTCAACTTAAACATGTCCACTCAGATTAATTTAAATCCCTGACATTAAAGTGGAAATCAAATCATTCTCTTCAATCTATTTTTTTACCCGCAGCATAAAAGAGACTATTTTACATGTTAATAGTAATCTGATGTGGTTGTATAAATCTGATATAAATATGATACTCTGTTTGGAAATGATGCTAATTTAGTTTAAAATGGAGATTACATTTCAACTTGTAAAAGAGCAGGATGGAATATTAGCATTCATGGCTGTTATATAATTTCCCTTTACACTACACAAGTGTTACTCAAAATCTTTTCTGAGCCTCTTTGTCCAAAGATTTCCCATTCTTCCTATAAGAAAAAGGACTTCTCTATTTAACTATAAGTTAAACAGGTGGTACAGACCCTTGAAAAAAGATTAACAACAACATTATAAATGCATTTTTGAAGAAACATTTAAAGTTACAATGTAATAAACTGAACAGAATGTCATAAGAATGTCAAACTGGGCACTGTAAAAATAAATGTTATTCCCAAGGAAAATAAAAAGTCTGCATATTTATGTAACATTCAGCAGATGGACGTGATATTAATATAGGGTTTTCAGTTGTACTTTTATAGCTACTAGATTTTCTTGCCTAACTTGGCAACCCGAGGCACCATTTGAGTTTCGGATTTGGACAATACTGCAACAGATGTCCAGACCAATAAAATAAATTCCTTAAGGGCTATGCTTAATTTGTGTAATTGATCAATTTTGGTTACATAGGCCTCAGCTCACCAGCATGTAACTGCCTTCCACAAAAGCTTTGCAGTTGGGATTTCATTCCATATGTTACAAGAGTTTATGGACTCTCTCTTTGATAACACTGCAGATAGAACCGGGCCTGCGGTGACACCTGTTGGCAACCAGTGGCAAAAAACAACAACTGGTGGAGGGGATGGTTCTGACACAGGGCACTATTGACATTTGGGGCTAATTCTTTATTGTGGGCAGCTGTGCTGTGCATTGTAGGAGTTTTAGCAGCATTCCTGGCTTCTACCCTCGAGATGCAAATAGCATCCTCCCTCAGATGTGACAATCAAAAATGTTCTAGATGGTGCCAAATATCCCCTGGGGGACAACATCGCCCCAGAGGAGAACTCTTGCAGAAGAGTAGATGCTGCTTCTGGAAGAGCCACACATTGACATGGCTTAAGATTTCTCATATGTTTGTTTGTTTGGTTTTTTTTTTTTTTTAAACAAAACACTTTTTTTCCTTGCCTTGAAGTCTCTCGATCTAATAATAATAGTTATCAAGAGACAACTCACAAAAACTTTGGCCCAACAGAGGGTACCAATGAAACACGTGCTCAAGCATGAGCCCAGTCACTGCACTCAGGCAGGTGATAATTAAGACATGGATTTCGAAGCCCAACTCTAAACGTTCATCACTCACCTATTAAACTTGCCAGAGTTGCTATGTTAATTATCTCCCCGTATCCTTGATTTAGCATAATACGGCCTGCAGCCTGTGACAGAAATTAAAGGAAAGACCAGTGACCTCTTTTGTGATTGTGCTAATAACTACATGATAATAAATTAGTTTTCAATTTTCAGAAGACTTTACATGGTAAAAAAAAATAAAAGGAAGCAAGTACATGATACACAAACTTGATAAAAGATGGCTGATCAGCACCAACTTTGAGTCTTCTTCTTTAAATTAGTTTCCAATCAACGTAAACAGCAAATTTAAGCAAAGTGCAATATAATCTATCCGGCTCAGCACATTACTGAAGATAACAATAATGAGAAGATGATGTCAGTTTGCATTTTACATTGGCTATTTTAGCAATAAAAGCCTATTTATTTGACTTTCTCAAGGGCAAAGAATACTTCGACACACACACCATGCATATGTACACCACACACAAAGGATTTTTCCAGGGAGACATATTGACTTGAAGGATTCCTACTAATATCAGAATAAAAACATGTGAAGGAAAATGACTCATCCAATAGCAAAGAAGCGCCATGACTTCTTGGCATGTTTTGTGCCTTCCTTACATCTGCTCCTGCCTCTAACAGCTTTCTTCCCTTGGCTGGCAAAACACAAATAAGAATGTACAGGAAGCATGGCCCCACTCTGATGTACAATAATATTTAGCTAATTAGAAGAGTCCTCCAGCTCATTATGCTAGGCAGTAGGAAGTAAGAAACTACATGAAAGCATGACACTTGCTAAGCCCTAGGATGGTGTCAAAGCCGAACTGGCATCGCTTTCTCCCATTTCTTTATACACTTGGTGGGATTGCAATTTCATTCCTTGCAAACCGGAGTTTTGACTTTCAGAGGGAGTGATCCCTTGAACACTGCACCATCTTCTGGCCAAATGTGTAACTGCCAGTGCTTAATTAAAGCGTGCCGTCCCAGTTTTCTGAGGACTGCCAAATTAGCACGTACTTGCTATATTTTATTATTCCTGTTTTAAGACAGCACAAAAGGTAGATAAGGAACACAGGGCGTTTTTCTTCTGATGAAATAAAAAGGTACCAGAACTCTGTTTTATTATAATATAGCTTTGTGCTTCATCCACTGTCTCAAATAATTCTTTATCCCACAAATACCTGTGGAAAGGCGTGGATATGTTTGACATTTAGAATTGGGGCCCAGAGAAGTATAAAATATAGGTCTGGCCCTCTGAGAGCCACAGCCTGGTCGTATAATTATGAAAGGTAAAATGGGTGAACTCTGAATAGCCCAGACAAGAAGTGCAGTGAGAATCTGGAGGAGAGATTTGAGGATTGACCTTGTTGAAAAAGATTTATGATTGCATTATGATAAAGAATGATGATATTGATGTTAATGATGCTTAAGATATGTCAGGCACTGTGCTAAGCCCCTTACAAATATTACCTTAATTAATCCTTTAAAGTTGTTAGTTGCATTTTGCTGATGTGTGACCCAGCACGGGAGCAGGAATGGTTAAGACTCAAGCCCAGGTTAGCAGGACTCTGTAGCTCATGTTCTGAGCCACCCTGCTGTACTGTCTCCTGTGATAAGGATTCAATTCACAGAAAGAAATTTCTGGAGGACAGAAGGAAGGTTGGGGATGGAGGGAGATATGTGCGGTGGCAGCTCTAGAATTTCTCTGTAGGAAGGTCTTAAGGTGGAAATCTGGGAGGAGGAGCCACTAAATGACTTGTCTGTGGCTGTGTTTACAGAGGAAGCCCCCCACCCCAGATAAAGTGAGAGCTGCTGATGAAGATCACAATAAGGGCTAACCTCCCAAGGCGCCCAGGGCTGCTGCCACTGGGAATATCTGCTGCACCTTAAAGAAAGAGCAAGGAAACCAGTGGGGGTGGATAGCTAACTGGTTCAGAGAGCATCGCAGCAAATGGGATTTGAAAAGTAGGTTGGAGTCTGGGCGTGAGTGACTCACGGTTGCTCAGGCCTATAATACTAGCACTTTCGGAGGCCCAGGCAGGGGTGGGGGGATTGCTTGAGGCCAGGAGTTCCAGACCAGCCTAAGCAAGGGTGAGACTCCCATCTCACAAAAAAACAAAGAAAAAGAAAATGAAGGGAGGAAGGAAGGAAGGAGAAAGGAAGAAAGAAAGAAGAAAAAGAAGAAAGAAAGAAAGAAAGAAAGAAAGAAAGAAAGATAGAAAGAAAGAAAGAAAGAAAGAAAGAAAGAAAGAAAGAAAGAAAGAAAGAAGGACTGTGTAGAATAATGACCCAGTTCAAACATCATACAAAAGTTAATGTGTTCTCACTATGCAGGATGGAGGGGAAAGGTAGGAAGCAGTGAGATAAAAGGCTCTCGGATTAATCAAGATATTTGTCAAGCGAAAGGAAAGAAAGCGACAAATGTGAGAAGGATTGCACAGAACATCAGTGGAGGCTGGTGACTGAGAAGGAAGAGGGGCCCCACAGAAGAAGCAAGAGACAAAGAACTTTCCAAGTGGTTTGGTTTTTGTAGCGAAGGGCAGAATCCTGGGTAGAAGTAGGAAAACCAGGAGCCGAAGTCAAATTTTCGAGAATAAAGGAAGATGTAGATTTTTGGAACGCTGCATTTCTAAAAGTTGTGGGCTAGGCAAAACAGAACGTTTAATATACAATTGGCACCAATACTAACTGCTCACATTGGGCTGAGGTCAGGCAGGGATGTATAGATGTGGAAGACGTTCACACCAAACTCAGGTGAAAACGTGAGGACAATTGACTTTCCAAGGACAGGAGAAATGAGATTGCAAAGCAGACAGCCAAGCCCAAATGTTTTGTGCATGCACCTCTAGGAAGTCAGGGAATGGCCAGGGCAGGGGCAGAGAGGAAGTATTAGAGAGAGAAGGAACGTCACAATGGCAGAAGAGTAGTATAATATCAAAAGGGCTATGGTTAACGGTGACTGCTACAGAAAAGTCATGAAGAAGAACATCTCACAATTTTCACATTTGACAGGTATTTATTAAGTGTCTACCATGTGCCTGGCACAGTTCTGGATCCTGAGACTAGAACAGTGAGCAAACCAGAGTTCATATTGTCACTGAGCTTACATTTTAGCGGGGAAAGGATAGACAATAAACAACTTAATATATTAAATGGAAACTGCCAATATTTGACTGTTTTTGACCTACGAAAGGTATACTCTTACGTGGTTCATCCTAACAGAATGTCAGCTAATGATGAGTGCTTTAAAGAGGATAAAGCAGGCAAGGAGAAAAAGTGTGTCAAGGGAACAGGGGCCTTAGACAGAGTGCTCAGGAGAAGCCTTCCTAACATGCCAGCATTTGTACACAGACCTGAAGGAAGAGAAGAAATGTGCCATGAGGGCATCTAAGCACCACCAGCAGAGGGGACAGGACAGCAAGGACACAGACCGTGGGGTAACTACGTGCTTAGAGAGAAGGAAAAAAGGCCAGTGGACTTTGCTACTGGGTGATCCCTGAGGAAGCATTTGTCTGTAGAATGGTAAAGACCGAGGCCAGCGATTGGAAATATCGCAGGGACTTGAGGAGAATACAGGGATTTTAGAGATACAAGTAGTTAAGCAGCAGGTCAGTTCATACATGTATTCATTCATTCATTCAATACAATGGTTGAGTCAAAGAGAAAAGGATCTTGGGAGGTGAGGATCCGCAAGCTAGAGGATCTGCAAGTTACTGTCTGCCGTGCACATCTACAGCAGAAAACATCAGCCCAGAGACAGCAATGGGAGGCACTGAAGAAATAAGGCACAACCGAGGAGACACCGGTGGAGAGAACACAGCCATCGGCCAGAGGTGGAGGGAGCCAGTCTCCAAAACAGCTCCCTTTGGGAATGATGAGCTGAACAGCTCATGAACAGACTCCCTTCGGGAATGATGCCGCCATCACCTAACATAGGGATCGCAAACTCAAACTTGAGGCAGGTGAACTAAATGTGCGAGGTGGGCTGATCGGGTGAGCGGTGGGGACTGAGGCAACCTGGAGACCTCATGCCTTATGTATAGGGGCAGCTGAGCCTCAGCTCAGACTCCTGCCATGCAAAAACAAGAACCCAGAATCGCCAGACGCTCTGATATTTCAAGACAAGCTCAAAAGATGGGTTTCTATATGCAGTCTCTGGATGTATATGTTGTCAGAAATTTTAAAGAATTTTTAAACACTATGCAGGCCAAACAAAACACATCTGTAGCCCAGATGGGGCCTACCGGTTGCCAGTTTAGGACCTCTGGCTAAGAATAAAGATGTTAGCACAGTCCCCAGACTCGGTCACAGCTCTGAGCGCCTGACTCACAGTCAGATTCGCCTGCTAGGCGGTCCCAACTGGAGGTCCTGCCAGCATCTCAACCGCAACATGGCCAAACCCGAATTCATTTTCTCTCTCCCCAAATCCCTCTTCCTGCCTTGCCTATTTCTCATGAATGACAGCACCGCTGCCAAAGTCCTCGCCCTCGGAATGGCCTTCCCTCTCCATCCTGCAGTCACAACCTCTGCGGCATCTTGGCATGTGTCCTCTGTTCCCCCATCCCCATTGTCATCATTTCCAGCTGACACTCTCGTGACTTCCAATCTAAACTGTCGAGATCACATCCCACTTCCACTGGCTCCCTGTTCTCCTCATCTTTCTAAATTACAGTTCTTTCTTGCCACCCACTTCAGCCCCAGGCTGAAATAATTTTCCCCACCCCCTTTAAAACAAACAACTTCAGCTGACCTGCATCCACGACTCTTCATTGTATGACCTTTCTAACCCACTATTTCTTTCCAACTACAACTCCCTTCCCTGTCTATGCACAACCTAAGCTTTGCCATTGCAAACTGCCCAGTTTCCCAAACTCAGCCCCAAGTTTTTGTATTTCTAGATCGGGGCTTTTCAACCTTTTCACTATTGGCATGTTTGGCCAGATAACTCTCTGTTACGTTTGTATGATGGTTAACATCATCCCTAGCCTCTAACCAGGAGATGCCAGTAGCACCTCCCCCTGAGTTGTGACACCAAATAGGAGGTGATGGAAATCATTAAGGCCTCATAATATTTTCCCCAGGATAACCTTCAGATTAATTGGAACTCTAAGTATTTACCAACAGGTAGCAGAAAAGTTGGCTCAGAGAATGGTGGAATGCTAAAGGAAAATTGGTCTCTGAATTACAGTGCCCATAACCACAGTCGACACATCTCTCGACTTCTTCATATTTATTAGAGAAAAGAGCACTTCCCCCAAGAGGTTTTGCCTCCCTGACTCCCATGCTAGGGCAAGTTCTTTTGCTCTGGGCTCTCACATCACAGACTTCATAATGATTGCATGTTTAACTGTTGGTTTTCCCTCTAGGCTGCACACTCCATGAGGGCATAGACTTTGTGCGTCATCATCACAGCCCCATCCCCAGCTCCTAGCACAGTGCCTGGCATAAAGAGGGAACTCAATATTTTGGCAATGAATGATAAATCTTACATTAAGAGAGTGATTCTCCCACACCTAGTTCTCAGCAAATCCCAATTCACTTTTTCCTTTAAGACCCAACTCAAGATCAACAATCTCGGTGAAGATTTCCCTGAGTAATACCAACTGACAATGGTCTTTCTTTTCCTATAAATTATAAGACACTTCATGGTGCCTTGTTACTCATGATTCCCATATATCAGATCTTTATCATCAATAAAATTCAAGATCTCTAAGAGAGTCTGCCTTCCACTTTTTTATTATTACCCTTAACGTTGAATATATTATTGACAATTCTAAATATTTATAGAACAAATAAATAAATGATTGTGTCATTGTCATTTAGGAAAATAGCTGGAAAATCTTCCACAACCAAACTGAACTTGGTGACTGTGGTGGTTAATTTCATGTGTCAACTTGACTAGGCTAAAGAATGCCCAGATAGCTGTTAAAACATTATTTCTGGTGTGTCTGCGAGAGTGTTTCCAGAATAGATTAGCATTTGCATCAGCAGACTGAACAAAGGAGCTTGTCCTTACCAAAGCAGACAGACATCATCCAATCCATTCAGGGCCCAAATAGAAAAAAAAGGCAAATTTGCTATCTCTTCTTTAGCGGGTGCATGCATCTTCTCCTCCCCTCAGACACTGGTGCTCCTGGTTCTCTAGTCTTTGAACTTGGGCTGAGACTTGCATCATTGGCTCCCCTGGTTCTCAGGCCTTTCTGTTTGGACTGGAACTACACCAACAGCTGTCTTGGGCTTTCAGCTTGCAGACGGCAGATTGTGAGACTTCTCAGCCTTCATAATCGTGTGAGTAAATCCCTCGTAAAAAATATCTTTATATCTATATCTGTCCTATTGGTTCTGTTTCTCTGGATAACCCTGACTAATGCATTAACCAAATTTTGAATTTATGATCTTTACCTAAAATGCTTACCTAATGTTCTCTTCCTGTATTTTAAAATTAAATTCCTATTGATTCAAGTTCAATTATTATTTATTTTACAATAAACATGTCACTTTACAAATAATACATACAAAAACCTTCTAGCCAGCACATATTTTATCATCCTACAAGTTTGTGGTCTGGTGGGCTGAGTTTCTTGTTAGAAAAACTAGAGACCAGACTTAGCCTAGGCTTTGGAACTAACTTCTTATGAACTTACACAGGTCAACTAACCTCCCTGGTTTCCTCGATCTATAAAATGGACACATAATATCTGCCTGCTGGCAAGAGTAGTGATAGTTCCTATAGGCTTAAGGCTTGGAGTCCTACAGACCGGATTCAAATCTGTATTCTACTTCATGATAGCTGTATGACCTTAGTCAATTATTTAATCTCTCTGCCTTGATTTCTTTAATTGTAAAATGAGAATAAAAATAGAGTCTACCTATTGTGAAGCTTATATGATGGTGTAAGTAGCAAATGATTGATAAATATAGGCCCGCTATTATAGAGAAACAAATGAGAGAGTATAGTTAGGAAAGAACTTTGGACAAGAATAGTTCCTAGAGGTGACCCATTTCGTAATTGCAATTATTGGCAAGTTAAATGAGAACAGTATCAATTACCTAATATCCATTTAAACACAATTCTTACTTCTCCTCACCCTTGTGGCCAACAAGTCAACACAGGGTTTTTATGATCTGAGACTAGAACTGGGCCCAGGACGTGCATAATACTTCAAAGTATATAAACCTGGAATTTTCCCCGTAGTTTCATGAAATGTCTTTGAATTTTTAGGAGACCATTTCGTTAAATCTGGTGGTTCTGTCTGGAATATTCAAATCTGTTCTGAATCAGCTGGAATTTTTACTGCACCAAAACTAAGGAAAACTGGAAGTTTAGGTTCAAAATAAAGTCAGGCAGAAATGCAGTTTCATGCTATGGAGGCCAGTGCCCATTTTAATCCACAATAGCAGGACATTTAGCAAACTGGGTTGGGGGAACTAGGCTGTTGACATCTGTATCTCCTGCTACCCTTGTGCAGTGCAAGCCTCAACTGCCTCCATTTATACATGTGTATCTGGCTCTTCCTCCTCCATTTTCCTAAGGCTGAATGAAGTTCAATTAAATTCACAGTTTAGATGGCATTCTTCTCAAGAGGAAAAAAAAAGGAGATTTTTTCGACTAATTCAGATCCAAATTTTTTTTAATATGTATATTTCATTCACTCAACAAATACCCATCTTCAACTGCAATATCAAATAAATGTCTCAAATTTCCCTTTCACTTTGGCTCTGAGGACCTGGATTTTGTTTGACCTCGAACAAGATTTTACTCTCAAATTTCCCATCAATAAAGCTGAGATAATAACAGTATTTGCCCACTGCATGGGGGAATTGTAAAACTTAATTAATTGAAATCTTGGATGAAATGTGTTAGCAACACCAACATTCTGCATCACTTCCTGACCTGTATATGAATGAGTGTTAATTTAAAAAGACAAATTCTCCAATTTATAGCATGATTGTAGAGTAGAATTTTACACACATACACACGCACACACATACACATGCTCATCCATATACATATGTATATGCATATGTATAGCTTGGCATTTATACGAATGTGTGATTTCAGCAGCAAATCAGCCAAAGGAAAAATTAGCTACAGTTTTTTCCAAGGGAAATAATTTTCTGTTCGTGTTCTGTTATTTTCAAAAGACTCTAATGCTGTTATTTCAAAACTAAATGTCCTCAAACAAGGCAAAGGCAATTCTTCATTGAATTATGCTTGCAGATGCCAAATTTTCAGTGTCGTATTAAAGTCCTACAAGAATAATCCAAAATTTTAAAAAATGTATGTGGAAACTTTCTTTTAAAATGAATTAAAAATACTCCTCCCTTTTAGGGTCTGATAACTTTCAAAAGAAGATAAATAAACATTCAAAAAGAGAGAAAGAAGGGGGGAAGATAGAAAAGAAGAAAGTATTTAAAGACTATCATTATCTTCACTCCTTCTCCCTAATTAAAAAAATCGTTTGTAAAACTTATTTTGCATTCTGACTTGACTAAAATTGGGGAAGGTCATTTTGTAACAAAGTAATAGAAAGGAAGATCTCTGGATGTAATTGAGCAGGAGTATTAAGAAACTTTTTTTTTCCCTCTTTGCAGAGGTCTCTCTGGCTACCACGTACATAAATTCCCGCCTGCCTTCCTTGGGACACAAACAGATTAGATATTTCTTACAGATAAATGTTTTCTCTAGATGCAGCTATTTTCATAGCTAATTAGTTGGCTAAATGCCATCGTATTTTTAAACTAGTTCATTTATATAGATTAGGCTTTTATTCAATATACCACCGGTTAACTTTGGCATCAAAATACGGCCTCCTGTCATAGGAAAAGTCTATGCAGCTGATAAGAACTGAACATGGCCCGGCTAGTACTCACAGAGGGAAGAGTATATGGATTAGGGCTGTTTATCTTGTAACATGAATGAGACTCTTTTGTTAATTTAAATACCGCTGTATTTTAACACCTAATAAAAGCGTTAGATGTGAAATATAAACATTTTTATAGATACACTATGAATTTTAATATTATTTAACTTTACTTTGTTAAATCACTTTCTATCTAGACAGTATATTTCCATTAAAATCTTTAGTGAAGAGAGAGGGAAAAATCATATGTAAAACATCAAATGGGTCTTGAAAAGAGATAGAGGGAGAAGTATTCTCTCCAAATATATACAAAAAGAAAACAAAAATAGAAAATCTAAATGGCAGCATAAGAGTTGGTGATCAGATACAGCTTTTTTTCTTTTTTTAGACAGGGTCTTGCTCTGTCACCCAGGCTGGGGTGTCGTGGTGTTGTCATAGCTCACTGCAGCCTCAAACTTCCTGGGCTCAAGCAGTCTTCC
The DNA here is from genome assembly GCA_004363605.1 of Indri indri. NCBI lineage: Eukaryota > Metazoa > Chordata > Mammalia > Primates > Indriidae > Indri > Indri indri. Next base: position 23,803 of record RJWJ010000915.1, read on the forward strand.
AACCTCAGCCTCCTGAGTAGCTAGGACTACAGGTGCACACCCACAACTAATTTTTAAATATTTTTGTGGAGATGGGTTCTCACTAATTTGCCCAGGCTAGGCTCAAATGATCCTCCTGCCTCAGCCTCCCAAAGTTCTGAGATTACAGGTGTGAGCCACTGTGCCTGGCCCCAGATACAGCTTTTAAGAAGCTACTAAATCTTTCTGTCCATTACTGAAATCCTGTTTTTATTCATCTTTCTCATTTATTTGCAGAAAGACTTTTTTCTGTTTTATTTACCACCACATACTTGAGGTGGAACAGTGCCTTGCACATAGTATGTGCTTAATAAATCTTTGTTGAACAAAGGAACAAAGGAAGACTGGCTAGACAAAGCACATGGTGGTGGCCATAAAATCTGAGATTGGTAAAAAGCAAAAGGAGCCCATTGTCTGTCACCTTGAGGTTTGACAAGAAGGAAAAGAAGAGGAACGAAAAATAGGAGTCAAAATTAATCAATAAATGGGGCTCTGGCTCAGTCTGCATAGACCCTCGAAAGTAAGAAAATAGAAATTGCCCAAAGAGTCATTGAAATATTACTCTTTTCTTATGGAAGATTGAGGAAATTTTCTTATGTGAGGAAAGAGTAACAAATTCTTCTGGAAGGATAAAAACTCAGGGGAAATATGATTGGAGGTTTAAAAATTTACAAAGTAAATGGGGTGAACATGCACTTGTTCAAAAAAGTTCAAGAATTGTGGAATGAGGGACAGCTCTCACGGCATTGGAGTGGTACATTTATGATAAACTTTAAAAAATACTATAACCAAATATAGTATGGATTAAAAATATAAATAGATTGGGATGTGTATAGACAAATTCATGGATCAGAGACAACTCTAGTAGCTTGAAGTCAAGTCTGGCCTGTGGCCACGGTTTTTTTAAACTTTTTATTATGGAAACTTCAAACATATACAAATTTAAATATGTATATATTCATCCATCATCCAGCTTCAGTAATTATCAACCTGTAGCCAATCTTATTTCATGTATACCCTTTGTTTCTTTTATATCCACTTCCTCACCACAACCCTTAGATGATTTTTTTTATTAAAGATAGGGTCTCACTCTGTTGCCCAGGCTGGAATGCAGCGGCATGACTATAGCTCACTTCACCCTTGGATTCCCAGGCTCAAGTGATCCTCTTGCTTCAGCCTCTTTAGTAGCTGGGACTGTAGATACACAGGCTTGGCTAATTTATTTATTTTGTAGAGATGGGTCTCACTATCTTGCTCAGGCTGGTCTCCAACTCCTGGCCTCAAATGATCCTCCTGCCTCAGCCTCTAAAAGTGCTGGGATTATAGGCGTGAGCCACCATACCCAGCCCCTTGGATAATTTTGAAGCAAATCTCAAACATTACATCATTAATCTGTAAAGAGTTCAGTGAATATTTCTAAAATATAAGGACAATTTTAAAAACATAACTGCAATACCGATATCACACCAAAAAAGTTAATAATTATTCCTTAACATTGTCAAATTTCCAGTCAAATTTCAAATTTCTCTGATAGATACACAGTTTTTTAAAAATTAGGGATTTATTGTCACACTTGAAAATAGAGATATTTCAACCAAAAGTCTGAATTTCTGACTTCTCTTGAACAATCAAGAAGATGTGGCAACTTTGGGTACATGTTCCTGATACCAATATTAAGCAGGAATGAAGCAGCTGCTTCCTGTTTTAGACCAATCTCGAACTCTCCAGCTCACCACAGTCCTCACCACACCCTGTTGGCCTGCCAACTGCCCACTCCACCAGTCTCCATTACTCGCCTGGCTCTTGGACACAACTGAGTTTGCAATGCTGAATCTAAGCTAACAGAAATCACGGATGATTGGAACCCATCCTTTAGCTTTTGGGGTTGATGCCATACATGACAAACCATGGTCATGGTTTAGCCTTACAGACTTGAGTAAGTTACAGAGCAGAAAGTCACAACCCCAAGACAAATGGTCAGATTCGAAGGTCAAATGAAGGACAGGACAAGAGAAGATGCAAAGTCAACAGACAAGAGAGCCAAGAGGAGGAGTGGAGGAGTGATGAGGCACAGATTTATTTGATTAGTTCAAGAATTATTTGGAGAACCAAATAATGTACTGGGCTCTTTTCTTTGCCTTGCATTCCAAGATCCAGAGATGGGTAATGTTGCTTTTAAAGGAGTTATGCCAAGTTCAACACTACATAAAGCCTTTTTTCCCTCCCCATTCACTTGTCAGTTTTGAAATGTGAGAATGCAAGTACAGTAGGTTAAATTAAAAGTGTAGTCACTGGGGCAAGGTATTAATGCTCTTAAAATTAAAACTAAAATTAAAATCTAGAGTAAGATTTCTTACACTCACCTACATCTATATGTTGACTCCTTTGCAGATGAGCTGGAATGCTCAATACTCAATGTAAGAAAATAAAATGGTGTGTGTTTGGCAACCAGATGCCATTCTAAAGTGAAAGAGCTTAATTTTAAGACTGGAGGAAAAGAAAATGTACAATTTGCTTGTAAATTAAAACACAGTAAATTAAAAACTAAAAAAGGCTATGAGTGTGAAATATTAAATATTTACTTCTCAGGGTATTTTTGTGCACTCTGGTGTTAATGGATAATAATAATTACTGTACCTTATCCAAGACACACCTAGCTTGAGAAATTAAATTCCCAACATATGGGTATATGCACCTGTCGATGCACATGCATAATTCCTATTAGTGTTAATAGTACCAGAGAAAACGCACCAATGAAAAAAAGAAAGACCCCCAAGAAATTTAATATAATGGGAAACCTGGAGGGGTCTTTTCCCCAGGAATTAAGTGAATTAATTACATGAGAATTTCTCAAAAAATATATGCATCCAGGACACAGAAAAGCTGAATGTGTAAATGAGTTCTTAGAAAACGTCTCACAAAATTGGCACTAGCCAGTCTCATTGTACGTTGAAAACCTAGAGATGGCCTGGGACTGTGTGTGGGAGCTCAGTCAAGGAAATTAGTCATCCCAGACCTCACCGTTGCTCCCATCTTTAACAAGGAGACGCCTTGTCTTTCTGCTCTTCTTTTCTAGGTGTTAATTCAAATCCCCCAGTGAAGTGTCTTCATGGCCACAGTGATATGTGCATCCCTAGGGCAAGCACAAGTCCAAGCCATGCCTACATATAATGCATGGAAAAGGCTATGGGCCCCCTATTAGGGGAGAGTGGTTGATGTAATTCAGGAGACAAGAGGCCACAGCTTTATTGCACCTTCTGCTATTTAGCCACTTGGATGACTTTGATCTAGACCTCAGCATTTCTTTCTGTAAAGAAGAAGGGTAATAATCCCTATCCACCCACTTCGCAAAATTTGAAGGCTCCAGAAGGATGATAAGTGTGTGTGAAGGGAACTGCAAATTGCAAAGCCCTATACAACTGCAAGGACCATGCACAACTTAGCACTGTATTTCCTACTGGTCAGAGCTTCGATTTGCTTATTATGGATTTGTTTTTTTTATCTTTTCACCTTCTTCTTTAATATGCAAGTAATATATATCAAAACACATAAATTAGAACAAGATAGGCAGAAAGAAGAGGAGACATTATTCATGTTCTCGACACCTTGAAATAATACCCATTAACATTGGGGTACGTGTATATAGATCTAAGCCAGTGCTTCTCAAATGGGGGCAGTTTGTGCCTCCATTCCGCTCCCCTCCCCCTCCCAATGACATTTGACAATTTCTGGAAACGTTTTTGGTGGTTCACGATTCAGGGGGAGATTGGTGGGGGTGCTACTGCCATCTAGTGAACAGAGGCCAGGGATGCTGCTAAACATCCTACAGGGCTCAGGGCAGCCCCCTGAAATGAAGACATATTCAGCCCAAAATGTCAATAGTGCCAAGATTGAGAAACCCTCATCTAAACATATATGCACATATGCGTCTGTAGTGTCACATATAACATTAATGCCAGGATGCCATTCTAAAATGACTTTTACCAAATAATGCTAGGTGAAATGGCATTCCCAAAATCTCACTTTTGACCAATGTTTGCTACTATTGTAACAACACACATGCAATGTACAAATGAAGGTTAATACTGAAATTATAAAATGTTTCTTTGTATACATTTAGTGGAGGAGGTGTTCTTCCGATTTTTTCTGTAACTGCAGGAAGCTGGTAAGGTAACAGGGGAGAGGGGAGATGTCATGGCTTTTGCTCAAGCAGATTTAGGAGTGCCTCCCTATCATTTACTCCTACAAAATCTATTTCTTGACACTTCAGTGATGTCACACAGATATTAGGCTGGCCACCTAGAGTGAGAGACCATAATTATTATGGGGACATTATTAAAGTAGGAATATTATTGTGGGTAATAATTTATTTTTGCTTGTCTTATGAGTAAGTAGTTATAGAGTTAAGAAAACAAATAGGTTATTTATTATTTTGAATTCTCTTTAATAAAATTAAATATTATTTTTTACAAAGCCAAGAAATTAAACGTCAGAACTCCACCAAAATAAACTTAATACTTAAGTTGATAGAAATGGAAAGAGGTCAAATTGGAAAGACATTCCACAATTTTTTAACCTAAAGAACATTGTAAAAAAAATACCAGTTATATGAGATCATAACCAAAATCAGATCTATCATCTTATTTTCGCCTAGCAATATAGAGTACACGTCTTGTTGTGTCCATAAATAGAACTCTATACACTACTTTTAACAGCACAGAAATATTTCATTGTATGGATGTTTATAATTTATTTAATCAATCCCCTACTGTAAAACAATGCCACTCTATACATCTTCACTGTTCAGTTCTTATGTACATCTTGAAGTATATTGTTAAATTGGTAGAAGTCAGATTAGAAGTCAAAGTGTAGGATTCATATGGCCAAGTTGTCCTCCCAAAGATTTATTTAAAAGGTGAAATTCAAATTCATCTTAATATTTGCCATTTTACCTTCTCTCACAATCTGCTTCTATTCCTAAAAGTAGCACCCATTGCCTTCCTGGTAAGCTTGATTTTTTTCCAGCGACATGGACTATTCTATGCCACAGCCTGTCCAAATCACCAAAATTAAATTGACTCCTGGGTGTAGATTTAATCAATTGATCACTGATCACTGAATTATCATTCAGGTGAAAGCTTGCAAAGACAGATCCATAGCAAATCCAATTCGGCCATGAGGGGAACCCTAATTAGCAATGTCTCATTCCTTTAAACTAACCTTTCACTTCATCCAATTGCCCATGTGTCAATTCAATTAACATCTGTAATTAATTTTTTAAATATTGTTCCCAAGCACCACATACAGGCCTCTTCTTTCTGATGGGTTCTCAGCAAGCGCTCACAAAGACAGGCATTATATGAAATTTCAGGCCTTTCTTTTGTATCCTTTTTGACCTTTATTTTTTTTCTGAGAGCTGCTCTGCTGTACTGGAAGACATTGGAAGTGGTTGACCAACCCAATCCCAAGGTCCTGGGTTGGGGTTGGAGGAGGGGAAAGATTCAGAAATAACTATATTGTGTTTTTTTTAAAAAAAAATCATTGCAGAAGACTGTGTTTGTGCCTGGGCTTATGTGCCATTTACACAGAACACAAAATATTTTTAACCAATAGAAAGAATTCTTTAAATGTAAAGAGGTCTCCATGTTTTAATAATATAGACACAATGCCATGGTGCTACAGTTCTTCTCTCTGGCCACTAGGGTGCCATCTCTGCTCTAAGAGAGAATTGGCTAGATGGGACCTCTAGCCTATAATACCTCCTTCTAATCGTGAATTTATTCTTTCCCTCCTTGCTGGCAATTTTTACTTTTCCAGCTTGGCACATAGAATCTTGCAAGTCTCCCTGGAAAGTGACTCATATTTAAATATGAATGGGGCAGCTGGCTTCTGTTATCTTAAAGGGTTACATTATGTCATTGCACATTTTCAACTGAGGTAAAAACAAACTGTACTCTTTCCACACATCAATTCCAGTAATATACATTTCTATGAGATCACCGGGACTTATAAAGTGTCTGAAATTTTTCCAGCTTTAAAAATTAAGACCATGGTACTGTTTCTTAATAATTCAGTAATAGCAACAAAAAATTCTTTCATTTCCTGTCATATTGTTTGGGATTTATTTCTAAAAAAATTCTAGCGATGATGATGATGGTGATGATGACGATAACTACAACAAGGATAATAACGTGTTTTGACCATTTCCCATATACCAGGCACCGTACCAACAGTTTTACATGTAGTCTTCATCACAGTCTAAAGAAAGAGATGTTCTTAGTGTTTCCATCGCTCGGATGATGACTGCAAAGGCTTACAGGGGACACATGGCAGAGGCTGGGTTTGAAAGTAGCCAGTTTTAACTCCAAAGGCTGTACCATTAGTTGTTGTGATATACACTCATCCACACATCTCAGTAGACAATCTTCTAAGGCTCTAGTAAGCAAATTTTGAATTTTTCCTCTGGGAAGCCTTTCCTGGCCGCACAAGGTGAGGTGAGAAGGCTGGGTGAGATGTCCTGAATTTCTCTAAGCATCACCTGCACAGACCCCTATTAGAACAGGCAATGTGCTCTATTTTAACAGCCTCTGCATGGTGACTACTTGCTCCCACAACGTACTGACAGCTCCTTGATGACACAAACTGAATCACCTCTAACAGTACCCAGTTACCTGGTAAGCACGCAGTAAGTGTTTGATCAAAGAATGAGCAGATGAACAAATGAGTTATGTCTCTTTTATCTTAGAAGTTATGTCTCTTTGATCTTTTATCTTAGAAAATATAGCTGCAAAGTGAAATTCTCAGTGCTATACTCCTCTTCTATTTTCGCATCATCCTCCACCGTGCAATTTGCCTCATTGGAAAACTGTACCAAATCCTGCTTCCTTCCAAAGAACAGTGGACGCTGGAGTCAGACTGCCTGGCTTAGAATCCTGGCTCTGTCACTCACCTGGCATAGATTCAGGCCTCTTGCCTCCAATTTCTTAGCTGTGAAATGGGTTATATAACAACACCTAATCCACCCTACAGGGCTGTGGTGCAGATTAAATAACACAATGCAGGCACTGTGATTAGAATAATGCCTGACACGTAAGAAGTTAGTAAAGGTAAGTGTTGTAGTAGCATTAATAGTTGTAGGTATAGTGCAATAGTATTAGTAGTAATAATATTCTCTAAAAAATTGATCATGAAGAATAAAGGAGGGAAGATTAGGACACTTTCTCAAACTTTATATTGCTATTTGGTGCTACTGCTATAAAGGGCATAACTTCCTCATCAAAAATAGAATCAAGTCTTTTTTAGGTACTTGATAATAATTTTTAAAAGCTACAAAATAATAATTCTTGTGACTATGCTAAACATTTGTGTGCATTAAGTAATTTAATCTTCATAACAGTCTTTCAAGGTAAGTCCTATTAACTTCACTTACAGATGAGGAAATACTTTCAGAGAGGTTAAGTCACCTGCCCACGACCATACAACATAGCTAGTAAGTATGGCATCAGGATATGAACCTTAATTTGTTTATTTACTTAATAGCCTGTCCCTTCCACTAGACCAAAAGCACTATGAGGCAAGAGAGTACATCTGTTCTGTTCATCATTGGATGCACAGCCTGTAGCACAGTGCGTATCCAGCAATAGGGAATTTTGGAAAGTGTGAAAAAAATGAATAAAGAAATGGATGAATAAATCCAGAGCCTAAACTCTTAACCAAAATGTGTCTCTTATTTATCTGAAATTTCATGACATTCTTGTATAACACATTGCTATGGTTTGAATGTGTGCCTCAAAATCCGTGTGTTGACAACTTAATCCCCAATGCAACAGTGTTGGGAGGTGGGGCTCAGTGGGAGGTGTTTAGGTCATGAAGGCTCCACCCTCGTAAATAGATTAATGCCACTATTAAAAGAGCTTCTGCTCTTCTACTGCGTGAGGACTTAACATTCGTCTTCTCTTGCCCTTCCACTTTCTGCCATGTGAGGATGCAGTAGGAAAGCCCACACCAGATGCTGGCACCTTGATCTTGGACTTCCCAGCCTCCAGAACTGTGAGAGAGAATACATTGCCGTTCTTTATAAATTGCTCAGTCTCGGGTATTCTGTTATAGCAGCACAAACGGACTAAGACACACATCACTGGCAAAATTACTTATATAATAATAATACCTGATATTTATTAAGTGCCTGCTATCGTCATTGTTCCTGTGCAACAGTTTTGCCCTTGATTCATTCATTCATCTACTCAACAAATACTTATTGAGTGCCTACTACGCATCATACTTAATCGCTTTTTAAAGGGCCCGAAAGAGGCACCAAATAAAATAAATGGCAGTAACTGCTATTGCTGTTGACTATCTTTCTGTGCACAGTAAGCAGAAAAACAGTCCCCCAAAGGTGTCTGCATCCAAATCCCTGGAACCTATGAATATGTGACCTTACAGGGACTTTGCGGATGTAACTAAAGTTAAGGACATTGAGATAGGGGATTAGCCTGGATCACATAGTCACATGAGTCCTTGACATAGCCTTTTTTCTGCTGAGGTCAGAGGTAGAGGAAGCTGTGACTATGGACGAGAGCTGGAGGGATGAACATGGCCGGCTTTGATGACGGAGGAAGGGGCCATGAGCTAAACAATGTGGGCAGCCTCCAGAAGCTGAAAAAGACAAAGAAATAAATAATCCCTTAGACCTCCAGAAAGGAATGTAGCCCTGTCAACATCTTGACTTTGCCCAGTGAGACCCAGAACTGCACAATAATAAACTTGCATCTTGAAGCTGCCGAGTTTGCAGTTATTTGTTTCGATAGCAGTAGAAAAGTAATACAATGTGCAATGACAAAAGAAACAGGATTCTCAGGCTTCTAAATAATAAGAAAATTGATTTTCAAAAAGTATTTCAAGGGTAAGTATTAACACTTATGCCTAAAAATTGGAAACCGTAATGTAATGAATAATAAAATAAATATTAGTATTGGATACACTTACTACCAGCTGCAAAAATACCCATTACGTGTATCACGTTGCAAATCTTCCAAAATCAATACACAGCATTAGTGGATTAAAGTGATTTCCCTTACCACTTGGGGTAGATGGTCATTCCTTGTAACCAATCAGCAGAACTCTGAACCGCTCACCAAGAAGATCTGCATCAATCACTCGATGTTCATTTTTTAACTTTAAATATTTTCATTGGTCACATTCATCTATAAATTTGTACTTTCAAAATAATGTGTTTTCCATTGAGATCATTTCATCCACTGAGAGGAAAAAGAAAAAAAAAGGATTGGGATTGTGCCAAAGGAAAAAAAAAATTAATTTTCTTGCAGTGGAGGATCTTGTTAAAGTGAAACATCTTTCCCAAAAAATGAATGCTAACACAACACAACACAATACTAATAACGTCCTTTCATAATATTTTTTCTAAAGATTACTTGCATTTTAAAAATTGCCTTTTATATCACCCCCCAAGTGATACTTAAAAAGATAAATCGCCTCTGAACAGTTACTGTTTCCTTGCATTTCTGGTTAACTTACATATGCTTTTGTGAAGTTATCTTTAGTCAAGGAAACTTACCAAAAGAAAAGATCATTTACAGTTAAAAGGAATAATTTGTATGATTTAAAGAAGAGCTAATAAAGCCCCAGATTTTCCCAAGGTAACACACATGCATTAAAGGCCCATATTTGTGCTTAACAACTGGGGGGAAAAAATACTTGGTTTACTATTTCACAAACAATAGATTCATTTTATGTGCATTTAATATATGCGATTTTAAATCCAAGCTTCTAAATATTCACTAGTCACTTCACTTTGTAATGAGAAATGAATGCATCGTACTTTTGGACCTTGGGGTGGGGAAGTGGGGAGAGAAGTATATACATTTTTAAGAAAATGTTTCTACTTTCCCCTCCCCAAAGAAAAAGGGGAGTGGATAAAGAAAATGTTAATGGTGCCAGGGTGTTGGACTGTTGGTGAGCAGGTGTGTGCTATTGAATGGGCCTCTAGTGAATTGGAAGCTTTTAAAAGAGATTGATTCTCTTGCTTAACTAATTATTTCAAACATGCTTTTAAAGGTATTAATTACTTGTAGAAAAGAGTCTCCATTTGCTTCTAAATTGTTTCTTTGGGTGATTCTTTGCCTGCAAAAAATGTCTGGGGTAAAAGTGGACATTCTGTCAGCATAATTTTAAATAAACTATTTAAAATATACTAAATAAATTATATTAAATAAAACAGTTTAAATAGCATATTTTAAAGTTTATTTAAAATTATATAAACTATATTTAAATTTAATTTAAAATTTTATAAAATGTATTTAAAATTATGTAACATATTTAAAAGATTTGCTTTCTATATAAAACTATATGTTTTATATGCAAACAGTTTATATTTTATTTATTTAATATATACATATACATCAATGCTAGATTGAATAGTCCATAAAAAAGCTTCCCATTTTTATTTCATTTATGTATGCGTATGGATGTGTCTGTCACACAATGATCTGAAAAGTTCTACTCCTTAGTTTGTCTTGGATCGTGTAAATTATAATCAGTATCTTCACTGCCTTCAATGTCTGTTTTCAATGCCACAAAGTTTTTTTTTTTTTTTATTGTTTGTTGTTTATAGGGGTACAGATGTTTAGGCTACGTATGTTGCCCTTGCCCCCCCTTCCCCCCAAGTCCCAGTCCCAAGCATGTCCATCTTGTTGATTGAATGATTTTTCAGTTTGATCTGCTGAAGGTATTTAAATCTATATCAAAAACGTATGTGCGGTTGGCCCAAAATATTTTTAAACACAGTGAATCTAATATTACCAGGGTAGACACCACTGTAATCATCAGAATGTTAAGCACAATTGCAAATTGCCTGTGACTTAATTCTTGAGTTTTAGCTGCCTAAGATGTCCGGGTTTACCTGAAAAAATGTTGGGTAGCTTCCCCCAACCCAGGCACAGTAAATTCTCACTGTGCGCTAAGAACAATTTCCAGTGACAAGAGGTCATTTTGCCAATTTACTATCCAGAACTCAGACTAATGAGTCACAGACAGCAGAATAAAGAAACTTAATACTCTTGGCATTAATTAGTATGCGAAGGGTTGGTCATTTTAAATGTTCATTGGTAATGCCATAAAGTAACAAAAAACACATTTTTTAAAAAAACCCACAGGCACCTTGATGTTTGAGCAACTACTTTATTTTAACCCGGCATCTGCCAAAATTTGTAGGAATATTTTCCCTGTGCCAAGATTTATATATATATTGCTGCATAAACATTTTGAAACAAAAAAAGAACACCTAAAAAAAAGTAATTGGATCAATTTTACTCACTCTAACTTTTGTTAGACTTTCAATAATACTACGGCCATCCGCCAGCACCAATCCAGAGTTTTAAAAGCCTCGCTGCTGATGTCAAATATATAGACAAAAGGGAAAAATATCTACATTGAAAATGCTTCTTTGGTTGGCCCCAACACATTTTAATACATTGGATGAATATCTAATTGTTAAAACCAACACAAAAGACTGAATCTCTTCTCTCAACGTTCCCAACAGGGTAATGCAGTCTAACAGTTGATAAACACAAGGCAGGAATTAAAATTAAAAACTACCCCAGGTCAGAAATGATATCACTTTATAATTAGAGAAAAAACTACTAGTACCCAGTGGAGATTAAGGAGATGGTTTCTGAAAATGTACATAAGAGCGACAAAAATAAACAACTTCCACAGTCTGGTGGCACAATTCTGTTCCCTTGTGATAGAAACACAAAAAGGAGTCTCTAACAAGCTCCAAAAATATGTGTACGTGTATTTTAAGTAAAATTTCACTTTCCAGCCAACTACATTTTTTTTCTGGTGGAAATAATGAACTAACGTAAAAATGATATAAGGATGTGTGTAAAAAGGACATTTAAGTGAAACAGGTTGAAGAACTCCATAAATTTACTGAAGATTAAATTAAAGCCAGACATGTAAGATCTAGAGATAAAACAATTTGGGGTGGCTCCTTCTCAAGGATGCTTTGGGCTTTATCAGAAACCAGGCTTGCATAACTAATTAGTGGCAGGACCATCCCTGGCTCTGAAATGGGAGTCCCAAGCAGCCCCTCGTAATACATATATGCTCAAAACTCATTCCTTTTGATATGCCTTGTTCTTGACCTAAATACAATAGAAATTCTTCCTTGGGGTGCATGATATACATGAAAAAGTACAACTTCTTTTTAAAACGCCATTAGAATATTTTATTGTGTGTGGACATACACTCTTGTTACTCCTAAATGCTATTCTATTGAGTACAGTTTATATTCACTGGCAAAGAGAACTCTCTGGGGAAGCCGGAGAGGGAATGCAATTTCTAGTAATAACAGCTCACAACAGTGAATACTCTCCACTTATCCCCACAATTTCCAGCTATTTTGGACTCCTTTCTGAATTAACCTTTCATATCAAAAGGAGCAATTCTGCACACTAGAGACTCCGGCACAATTTCATGCATAATTTATTCACTCAGTTCAACATTAAACGCACAGTCCTTGACTTTGTCAAGGTGGATTCTGTTGGCAGACTTCACAAGCAGCAAAACAGGAGAAACGAGATCTACAACTCAACCTCTTCACCTATTCTGTCTGGTGAGAGATGGCTGGTGGGGGGCAGCGGAAAGAGAAAAATAAGGCGAGATTCTAGTTTAGCGTGTTGTCATCTGTAGAATCTCTAGCAAGCACATAGTACTTTCACATATATTTGAGAGACACAGTAGTCTCTCAATGGTTTTTTTAAAAAGTCAAAAAAAATTTAAAAAGAAGCTTGAATTCTATTTCACCAACGAAAGTCTGGTGCAATTTGTTGTCTTCCTGACAATGCCACCATTGGTAGAAAAAACAATGCTTTTATCCTGGGTTGCTTAGTAGGCATTGTTGGAAGAAATTACTCAAAGCTGTTATTCAAACAGACCCACACATTAGCTTGAGATCACGTTAGAAGGGCTCATTTTGGAAAACTAAATAATAGACTTTCCAGTGAGATCCCAAATCCCAGATTGGCACTCCCAGACTGGCCTTCGAGAACATAGACATTCATTTTCTCTTCCTAAACTGCTCTCGTGAACCCTCCAATGAGGCGTACGTGCGACTGCTTGTAAAAATGGAAGCCTGACACACCACGAAACTGATCCTTGGCCTTTTCAGTGGCGGATGAAGCTCGGGGTAGACAGGAGGTCCATTTTCCCTTCTTCAAAAAGGCAACCTCGTTCAAAGCCATTGAATCCTGACACAAGAGTCCAGCTATTGTCAGGGTCAAAGTGCACTTATTACCCTCTTTCTCAGTCTCATAGATTACAAACAATTTTCGTTCATCATGTAACGGCAAGGTTTTTTTTTCCTGTTAACTATTACTGTATTAGCTTCCTGTTATACTGTGAATACAGTCATCTCTCGTATCCCTGGAGGATTGGTTCCAGGACCCACCCGCCCCCACCCCCGGCCAGGAAACCAAACTCCAAGGACGCTCAAGTCCCTGATATAAAATGGCATCCTGTTTGAATATAATATCCTCCTGTACACTTCAAATCATCTCTAGATTACTCTTATACATAATACAATGTAAATGCTATGTAAATTGTTGTTCTACTCTACTGGTTTTAATTTTAATTTTTTTTATCGTTCTATTGTAATTTTGTTTGTTTGGGGTTTTTTCCCAAATATTTTCAATCCATGGTGCTTGAATCCACGGATGCAGAACCCACAGATACAGAGGGCTGACTGTGCTTAATATACACCAGCAATGTCACTAAGGGCTTTACAAGCATTATTGAGTTTATCCATCTGACATCGCCATGAGATAATTATTAATGTGTTGCAGATGAAGAAACTGAGACCCAGAGATCCTAATTACTCTGCAGACCACCTCTCTTGCAGGCCTCAATTTCCCTTGAAAGGCAAATTGTGAAACTAAAGCAATAATTAAATTTTAACATAGGAACTGACATTATGTGATTTCCCTAAACACATTAGACAAAGTGATTTGGTCCTTAAGTTTCACACTTGCCCTTTAAAATATTACTTTCCTGAAGCAGCCACATCCCACTTTCCAAACCTGTGGATAATATGAGGCCTAGGGGTATACAATGAGATGTCTTTGGAAATTCCACAAATGCCGGAACTTTTCACACAGGACGTTTTGGCAAAGGTCTTTAAATCTAAACTTTCTTTGCCAGCTGCCCCTAAAGTCTAGTTTAGAAGAAGCCTATGCACATAAATTGGAGCCCTACCCAAACTGAGCCTAACTTTTATAATTTGCCTTTAAATTTACTGCAAGACCATGAAAATTAAATGCCTCTGGTACCGTCAAAGTAGCTCACTGAGAGTATAGCAGTCCTCCTCAGTTACCATTCATTCAGCAGCCTTTTTATTATCTCGAGACAGTTTCTGGATTTGGACCAAATCATTGAAACCTGTGAAAACTCAGAGGTGCAGCAGGTTTTCAGTTTATGACCTTTTCAGCTCCAGAGACATTGATTTGCATCCTGATTATGACACATCAAAATGAAGTTTAGAAGCCTCATTTTGCCCTAGATTCCGTTTACACCCATCCCCTCCACCCTGTCCCCCAAGCCACCATGCAATTTGGGATGATTGGCAGGTGGTAGGAATAGCACAAGGCTTGTCAGACACATTGGTCTCAAGAGGCAGGGCTAAGTGTCCCTCCTGCCTGGAGTCCTCAAACATTCCCACCTCTCATCTCTCCTGTGTATTCCCAAGGACCATGAAAGCCCGCAGTCCATGGAGAGCATTGACCTATGACTTTAGACCCTAGAGCAGGATCTCATGTTTCCAGAGTGATGACCAAGTCACAAAACTTCTAGAATTCTATTTATCAGAAGCTAAACAGTATCCCAGTCTGCTGGTCTCTACAGATGACGGAATGATGGCCAGCTTTATTTTCTGATATAAACTTAGAGGGTCAGCTCCTTTGCTTCCCAGCCTGGTGACCTTGGGCACATGTCTTAACCTTTCTGCACCTTAGTTTCCACATTAGGAAACAGGTTGAATAATATCAACTTTAGACAATTCTGAGAATTTAACCTGATAACGATTTTAGATTGCTTAACCCACTGCCTGGCACAGAAAAGTTCCATATTCACAGGTGACATTTATCTGCTTTCTGTGCATGGTTATCAATTTTAATTTTAATCACCACAACACAACTTTGAAGTGGTTATTATAATATTTATCATACATATGTGGGCCCAAAACCACAAATTTAAGTTACGTGTGTAAATGTTACTCAGCTGGTAAGTGGGGAGCTTGAATTCGAACATATGTCTCTTTGACTTTAAAGCCCAGAAAGTTTAAATCACCATACCATGTTGCCATACTAATAAATGACTGCTAAAAGGGGCTTTGCAAAAACTGACAAAGTACTGAGGAGGAAATTGTGAAGGGTCATAAACTTAACCTGCGACTAAAATAAATTTAATTCTCTACTGTTTGTTTCTGCAGCATTCTCCAAGAAGCACTTCATAAAAGGGCTGTCTAAATGAATGCTCCCCGAAGTAGATTGGTACTCCACCAACATTTCCTTTCCCTGCCGGTGCGCTCAGTTGCCGCAAGAACCACTGCTAAGGGCTTGCACCTATGATCATTGCAGAAGCCTTGTCCTTGGCTGATGGGAGCCACCTCCCCTGAGACAGGACTACTAACAGGTACATTAGAGTTCACCAGAGAAAAAAATCAACAGAATGCGCGTGCGCGCGTGCTTGCATATGTGTGTGTGTGTGTGTGTGCGTGTGTGTAAAGAGATTTATTATAAGGAATTGGATCACATGGTTGCAAATTATGGAGACTGGCAAGTCTAAATCTTCAGTGTGGGCCAGCAGGAGACCCAGGAGAGCTGATGGTGCAGATGAAGTCCAAGTGCAGTCTGCAGGAGAATTCCTTCTTGTTCGGGGAGGCCAGTATTTTTGTTCTATTCAGGTATTCCACTGATTGAATGAGGCCCACTCCAATTATGGGAGGCAATTTGCTTTGCTCAAAGTCCACCAATTTAAATATAAACTTCATTCAAAAATATCCTCCAAGTTGGCACATAAAATTAGTCATCACAGGGGGTTCCAAGCCCCTCCCCATTCAGTTGGCCAATGACTAACTAAGACAAGATTCAAATGGCCTGGACAGAACAAGTTAGTGGTGTGCTTTAGGTTCCAAATTCCTCCCATATTTATGGTTCAGGTGGAGGGTAGACTTTACATGCAATCATGTCTTTGTTTGGCCTCTTCCCCTTCCCTGTTCTGCTTCTGTCTCTCTCTCTGTCACAGGTTTGTCACAAGGAGCTGTCCCTCAACATTCAATGCACCATGACTAAATCCCTGCCTCAGGCTCTGCTTCCAAGCGAACCTATCCAGGACACTCCCTATTATCTCCTGACTAGCTCTGGGGCCACACTGTACTTCACACTTATTCACCTCCTCAGCCACAAGGCTATCTGTGTTTGCCTCACCCAACATGTTCTCCTAGTATAAATTATGTTATTATAAATTATGCTATTCTGACTCCAGTTTCAACTCTGTTTGAAAAATTGCTCTTATTCACTCAATCCCTGATAACTCACAGAACCGTCATCTTACCATGGGGCTCCAAGAGTCCAATCTGAAAACCAATGCTTTAAGGAAATACTTACTTGGAAATTTCCATCATAGTTTTACTGAAATTGCATTTACGATGAATAACAGTTACCTTGACCTTCATTCTAATGCTGTATTTGAGATCCAGGATGCAAAATGCCTTTCAGTATAAAGTACTTTATAGTAAGATACTTGTCATAGTCCTTTTAGTGCTGCTATAACAGAATAACTGAGACTGGGGAGTTTATAAAGACAAGAGGTTTATGTGGCTCATGATTCTGGTGGCTGGAAAATTCAAGATTGGGCAGCTGCATCTGGTGAAGGCCTCAGGCTGCTTCAACTCATGGAGGAAAGTGAAAGAGGAGTGGGCATGTGCAAAGAGATCTCGTGGTGAGAGAGGAAACTGAGGAAGACAGACGTTTTAACAACCCACTCTCGCAGGAACTAATCCATTCCTGAGAGAGCAAGAACCCAGCCCTGAGAAAGGGCATTCATCTACTCATGAGGGATCCACCCCCATGATCAAAACGCCTCCCAGTAGGGCCCACCTCTCAACACTGCCACATTGGGGATCGAATTTCAACATGAGTTTTGGGAGGGACAAATCATATCCAAACCATAGCAATACTCAGGCAGTTTTTAAACTCCTCTTGAAAGGGGTTAATAAGAAATCACCGCAAGTAAGAAACTTACCATATGTCAAATGCCATTCCAATGTTTTAGATTGCTGCATTATATTCTCTGACTTGTATCTCTCAACTATAATAACCCCCAACATGGAAGTGCCAGGTTACAATCATCAAATACCTTAACATGACATTTAAATCCTTCCACATGTTGAGCTCAACAACTTTATTAGCTTTATCTGACAATTCATCCCTCCATGCAAGGCTGGAAAATAGATTTCATGTCATCTTGGGCCAATTGCAAGTGCCTCCATGAAGCATTATGTGGAGAAGCAATCTAAGGACATCTTCAAGCCCACCTGGAAAGAGTGCTGTGATCAACTAGTAATATCTGCCACAGGTGCAAGAGTGGTGAGTGGTGTATTCTTAGACTCTTCTTCCCAAACAACAGAAACGGAACTCAAACTAGCTTACGAGAGAGAAATGGAGGACCAGGGGATAATGGCTCACATTACTGAGAAGTCCATGGTGAAGCCAACAGACAATATCACCAGATTTGCCTATGTGTATTCCTCCTCCCTTTTCTCTCTCTGTCTCTTGGCTCAGCCTCACTCTGTTGGGCTTATCCTCTTCTCCTGTATATGAGCACTGGGGATGGGGCAGTGGAGAGAGAGTTGTGCCATGGACTAAATATCTTCAACTTACGATATCCCAGTTTCGGACACCAAGGGTGATTTCTTAACATCCCTCTATATATTCAATTCCAGAGAAGGACTCTGTTTGATCCTTCTTTGGTTATATGACTACCACTTGGGCCAGTTGTTGAGGCCAGAGGGGAAGAACAGTGTGACTGGCAGTTCAAATAGAATTGGGTAAAGCCATAACCAAAAGGAAAGGGTGTGCTGTTATCTTTAGGAGGGGTGAAAAGATAAAATCAACAGATGTCCACTACAGGTAGCATGCATATCATAGACTCCTATTCCTACTCCAGACATTGAAAGAATTAAGCACACCACACTTTCTTCTATTAATCTCAACCTCTATTAAGTATCCTTCTCTATTCTTCCCTAACTTTTGACATTCTATTAACCATCATCCTAGGCTATCTACAATCTTACTCTCCGCCACTGAATAAAGAAATCATATTTCCTTCCTTTGCTCTCTCATAGCAGTTTGTTGATCTCTCTGTTCAGCATTAAGTTATCTGACTTTCTATTATAGTTACTGTATCATTTAAGAATATTTCTGGCAGCAAATGATTTCTTTTTCTAGTAGAGTAAGCAGAAAGGGCTTATGCTCCTGAAAAGTAAAAGAGTAATTCTGGCTTCTGGTGCTCAGAAATATCACCAAAATCCAATTCACTCTATCTCAGCTCTTGACTCATCCTGGCTTACTTTGATGAGCTAACTTCATTAACAGACAGGCTCTCTCACAGTGGTGGCCAGATGACTGTAGCAGATCTTGCCTTCATGTCCTCTCAGCTTTGGGTCCAGGAGAGGAATAAGAGTGTCTCTCCTGCAAAGCTAGAACTAAAATCATAGGTTCAACTTTCATTGGTCAGAATTATGATATATGCTCATCAACCAATCACTGTGCTTGAGTTAGGAGGCTCTACTTAGGAGCTGAGCTAATTAGAGCAAGATCCTGGATCTGAAAGCGATTCCAACCGCTTCTAACTATATGAGCTGAGAGTGGGGGAGAGCTTGTGCATCTGGAGAAAATCCAGGCTGTTCAACAGATGAGATGGATATCCGGCAACTGAGAAACAACAATGTCCACTGCATTCGTCTCTATCCCAAGGTTTCTATACTGGGATCAATAATACTCCAGGGACCCCGGAGAATTTTTTTCTTAGGAAAGAGAAGTATCAAGAAGCTGAAAATTTGGGGCTATTGGCCTCTCTCCATTATTTCAACCCAAGTATCTCCCCCTTTACTGTTCTATATATCTGGCTTCTTTGTAATCTTTTCTTTAAAAAATCATTGTTTAGCTTAGAAAAATTTAAATCATTGTAGCTGACTGTAAGGCCATTGAAGGCTTAATTTTGGACTTATACGTAATTTTAACTTTCTTCAGGCACTATTTTTGAAATGTTCTTTTCCCAATCTCCTCCTCCTTTTTAAATTTGATTCTGTATTTTAATCTTTGTTATACTTTGTATATTTGATCAGTTATATTAGGTATTACAGAGGATTTAAAAATAGGCCGTGCTAAATTATTCTTTTTTAAAGGGCAGATAAAAACAAGTTAAAAGACACATTTGTACACAATTAGTGTGACGCAGACACAATTAATCTGAAAATGATTGGATTCTACTTGTCTTCCTTTTCCACTATCATTAGTTAGTTGAAAGAGGGTTAACACCAGCCTGCTTCCCAAATTTTTTGTAATGCACAATAGATAAGTGAGAAAAAAAAAGAGAAACTGAGGAAGGTTTAGCTGAAAGGCTGTAATGATCTATTTCACAGAGACTCACAGGCCTTATTGGGTATCCCTAGAATTGTTGAATAACATTGGCAGAATTCTAAAATGGCGACCCCGGACTCCCAGCTCCTGGTTATTCAATCAAACATTAATATAGGTACTGCTATGTAGAGACTTTGCAGGTATATTAAGGTTACTGACCAGTTGACCTAAATATAGGGAGATTATCTGGGTGTACCTTATGTAATCATCCGAGCCCTTTAAAAGCAGAATATTTTCTCTGGTTGATAGTAGAAGATGTCAGAGAGATTTGAAGCTTCAAAAGGACTCAATGTGCTGTTGTTGACTTAAAGATGGAGGGAAGCCCATGAAAAGGGATGTGGGCAGCCCTAAGGAGCTCTAGGAGCTGAGAGCAGCCCTCAGCCATCAGCCAGCAAGGAAACAGGAACCTCAGCATGGCCTGCATCTTGCCAACAACCTGGATGAACTGAAGCAAATTCCTCCCCAGAACCTCCAGGTAAGATTGTAGCCAGATAAACACCCTAATTTTGGCTTCATGAGACCCTAAACAGAGAACCAAACCAAACCTTCCCCGACTTCTGACCTGCATAACTGTGAGGCCATTAGTATTGTTTTTTTTTTTTTTTTTCTTGAGACAGAGTCTCACTCTCTTGCCTGGGGTGAGTGCCGTGGCATCAGCCTAGCTCACAGCAACCTCAAACTCCTGTTCTCAAGCGATCCTTCTGCCTCAGCCTCCCGAGTAGCTGGGACTACAGGCATGCGCCACCATGCCCGGCTAATTTTTTTCTATATATGTTCTTAGCTGTCCGATTAATTTCTTTCTATTTTTGGTAGAGACGGGGTCTCGCTCTTGCTCAGGCTGGTCTCGAACTCCTGAGCTCAGAACGATCCGCCCGCCTCGGCCTCCCAGAGTGCTAGGATTACAGGTGTGAGCCACGGCGCTCGGCCTCATTAGTATTGTTTTAAGCCACTAAATTTGCAGTAATTTGTTACACAGCAATAGAAAACGAATATAACATTTTTATCCTAAGATTTCCTCTTAACAGTAGGGCAAAGAATTTATGACTAAGACCCCAAAGGCAAATATCCCAACAAAAAAAACAAATAAATGGGACTTAGTTAAACCAAAAAGCTTCTGCACAGCAAAGGAAATAATCAACGGAGTCTACAGACAATCTATAGAATGGGAGAAAATATTCGCAAACCATACATCTAACAAAGGACTGATATCCAGAATCTACAAAGAACTCAAATAAATCAGCAAGAAAGACACAAACGACCCCATCAAACAGTGGGCAAAAGACCTGAACCCAGAAGTTTTCAAAAGAATATAGACAAATGGACAAAAAACATATGAAAAAATGGTCAACATCACTAATCATCAGGGAAATGCAAGTTAAAACCACAATACTAACTTATCCCTATCAGAATGGCCATTTTTAAAAAGAAAAAAAAAAACAATAGATGCTGGCATGGATGCAAAGAGAAATTATATACTGTCGGTGGGAATGCAAATTAGTACCTATCAAAAACAGTATAAAGAGTCCTCAAATAAATAAATGTAGATCTACCACTTAATCCAGCAATCCCACTACTATATATTTACCCAAAGGAAATGAAGTCATCTTATCAAAAAGACACCTGCAAGCGAATGTTTATCACAGCACAATTCACAACTGCAAAGATGTGGAATCAACCTAAGTGCCCCTCAGTTCATGAGTGGATAAAGAAAATATGGTTTATATGTACCATGGAGTACTACTCAGCCATAAAAAGGAATGAAATAATGCCATTTTCAGCAATGTGGAGGGAACTGGAGACCATTACCCTGAGTACCTCAGGAATGGAAACCCAAACACCATATGTTCTCACTAATAAGTGGGAGCTACTAGACGGGTACACACAGGCACAAAGTGATATAAAGGACATGAGAAACCAAGGAGGAGGCAGGCAGGAGCATGGGTGTGGGATAAAAACCTACCTGTTGGGTACAGTGAACACTATTGTAGTGATGGCCACACCAAAAGCCCTGACTTCAGCATGATACAAGATATCCATGTAATAAAAACACTCGTATCCCCTTAATGTAAATAAATAAATAAATAAAGCTATATTACTAAGGTTGTTGCTGTAGACAATGTCAGGACCTTTGAAAACCACGCAGAACACGTCTCAAGTTTGTCTACTTAAAGCCTGTTGGCTTCCATCCTCTCATCAGTCAGAGGTTGCCCCCTGGGGTATTAGGTACCTGGGCACTTCTACTTTCTAATTCCAGGTCCTAACACTTCAAAGAAAGCCTTCTGCCGACAAGCTGAGAGGTGCAGCTCACACTCTCAGCGTGTCAGAACTGTTCCCTGCCTAGGCAACAGAATGAGGGGCTGTGATGAAAGGCCCCCAAAACATCTGCTACACCTTCTTTGCAAAGCTTTCCCTTATTCCCTCCAAGAGAGAAGTGCTCCCAAAGTCCTCTGTGCTTAGCCCTATTGCAACACTTACTCGAGCTGACTTTAATTGCCTGTTTCCTGCACTGGATTCTAAACTCCTGGTGGACATGCCCTGCTAGTAGAGTCTATACTAGAATTCCTCACATTGTTAAATGAATCAATTCACAACCCTTATCCTAAGCCGCCCCATGGTACTAAACATCTAATTCCACATATTTCAAACACAGTTAAAAAGATACCAACTTGTTAATCTAAAGTGTAAGATCTATGGCCCTAAATGTCAAGTATATAACCAAATACTTTTGACTCAATTCGAAATGCTACAGTAACGTTGTTTTCTTCCTGGCCTTTGTGATTTAAGAAGTATTAAGTAAAGGAGACAGAGAAAGCAAAATCCTCAGGCTAAAAGAATTTAAAATTCACTGCTCAATACATCTTTATTATATTTTTTCAATCTTTGTTCCTATAAACTTAATCAGTAAAAGTTACCTTTAAAATAATTTAAGCAAGTGGCTATATTTTTTTCTATTCTGGACTTATTCAAATTAATTTGAACGATTCTTTTTTGTGTGCATTCTCCTCTTGTTTGCTCGATGTACTCTGACATAAAT
This sequence comes from Indri indri, assembly GCA_004363605.1. Lineage (NCBI taxonomy): Eukaryota > Metazoa > Chordata > Mammalia > Primates > Indriidae > Indri > Indri indri. The sequence continues at coordinate 46,570 of RJWJ010000915.1, forward strand.
TCAATACAAATGTGGGTGTCTGTTCAGAGGGACAGCCTAGAAATGTTAATTGGTTGATCAAAATAACAGCCTCATCCTAATTCTAGGCAGCTCTCATCCCTAAAAGAATCATGTTCCCAAATTCCTATAAATTTAAAAATAGAATTCCAGTGCCTTTGATTGAGTGTGCCAGTTTGCATTACTTTTCCATTTTATAAAACTATGGTTGGAAAAAATGTGCATTGCACACAAAAATGTGTAAAGCACAACTCATAAGTAATCTTTATGATTAACTCAAAATTATCACATAGCTGCTGGCTTTGCATAAAGTTGGGTGTTCCATTCAATAGCTATTTGTCGAGCACTTACCATGTGCCTGGCACTGTGCTAATAGCTATGTTTACTATTAAGCATGAAGAGCCATCCTGCCATTTCAAACTCCATCAGTCCACAGTGTTTTAATGTCTTACAATCAAACTTTCTCGGAAAGTCAAGTTGGTTTCATTTAGCAAAGCTAACCAATATCCCTCTAATTAGGCATACACCTAAAATAAGAATTTTTTTCCCCGCAAAGATGTTTGCCATCTGTTAAAACTGATAGTCACTACAATTTTAAGCAATGTCTATACTTAGCTTTACATTTCATTCTTACCTAGTCTTTTCTTTGCCCAGCAGTATTTTATTTCCTCCTCTGTGTGTGTGTGTGTGTTATACATAAGATAAAATTTACAATTATAAGTGTACAATTCAGTGGCATTAAGTCCCTTCACATGTTGTGCAACCATCACCACTATTTCCAGAAATTTTTCATCATCCCAAACAGAAACTCTGTGCCCCCATTAAACAATAACTCCCCATTCTCCCCCTCTGCCCCAGTCCCTGATAATCTCTCTCCTATTTTCCACGTCTGTGAATTTGCCTATTCTAAGGACCTCATGTAAGTGGAATCATACAGTATTTGTTCTTTGTCTGGATTATCTCATTTAGGATAATGTTTTCAAGGTTCATCTATGTTGTAGCATATATCAGAATTTTATTCCTTGTTTTGGCTGCATAATATTTCCTTGTATGTATATACCACGTTTGTTTATCCATTCTTCTGTTGATAGAAACTTGGGTTGTTTCCATCTTTTGGCTATCATCGTGAATAACGTTGCTATTAACATTGTTTACAACTACCTATTGAGTCCCTGCTTGAAATTCCTTTGGCTATATATCTAGGAGTAGAATTGCCAGACCATACAGTAATTCTATGTTTAATTTTTGAGAAATTGCCAAACTGTTTTCCACAGCAGCTGCACAATTTTACATTCCCACCAGCAGTGCATAAGAGTTCCAATTTCTCTACATCCTTGCCAACAATTGTTATTTTCTTCTTTTTTTGAATAATAGCCAATCTAATGGGTGTGAAGTAGTATCTCATTGTGATGTCGATTTGCATTTCCCCAATGGCTAATAATGTTGAGCATCTTTTCATATGCTTATTGGCCATCTGTATATCTTCTATGGAGAAATGTCTATTGAAGTTCTTTGCCCTTGTTTGAATTGGATTATTTATTTTCATTGTTGTTGAGTTGGGTTTGGCATTAGACAAACATGATTAAAATCTGATTTCACCATTTATTAATATAATACAAACCTATGGAGTCTACTTCAAATTCCTGAGTCCCAGTTGCTTTATTTGTAAAATGAGGACATTAATAACCACTTCATGGCATTGCTGTAAGAAGTAAATGAGATAATGATGTGGAATCACAGTAGAATGTGTGGCATATGGTCAGGACTCAGCAAACGTAGTTACATTCTGAAAATATTAGCTGTTTGTTCTTAGCTATCTGGTTATATTTGCACAGAGTGAAGCAAGATGATCACTCATCGGAACTGGTTGCTTAATACCAAGATACTGAAGATAGCCTGTAATATCCTTTCATCTTAAAGAAAATTGATAAAAAAGAAAACTAAAGTTAGAGGCAAGTTCCCAGTCTCTCAATCACTTAAGCAACAAAAAGGAAAATCTGAATAGGACAATAAATAAATAATGTGTTAAAATTATTTAAAAGCTTATAAACACTTGATTTGATACCTAATGCTAAGCACTCTTAGCTATTTTTATTTTATTTAATTTCTCTCATTCACATCAGGACAAACTTATTGGCAAAAACACCAAAGAAAACTTTATATTGTCATCTTAATATTCCTCTTATTGACACTCATGAAAGAGAAATATTCCATAGAGTACGAAAGCTCATATAAAAGGACCACTAAAATTCTATTTTTTTCTTACAATTAAGAAAACTGGAATAAATATGGACTCAAGAAAACAATTCTAGGAGTGAGAAGCCATCTAATGGGCAGACGAAGAATGATTTCTAATGCAAATCATATCCAAAAGGTAAAGAGCATGAATTTCAACCAAATCTTCCTATTACAAGTTAAAATCACTACCCTGAAGGACCTAATTGAATAAATAGTTATTTTCACCAACAAAGTTAGGGATAATTAGTAGAAAGACAATGCTACTTTCTGGCTAAATGGGAAGTTTAGAACATTTCACTATTCTCTCAACAGAGCGTGGAGAACTTTGAAAGGACATTAGACCAAGAAGATTCCACCTTGGTCTCATCCATTGTTCAAAGACTAAGAGTAATAGCATTAAAAAAATTTCTCAAATTATTACTATTATTATTATTATTATTATCTGAGAGAGGGTTCTCTCTGTCACCCAGGCTGGAGTGTGGTGGTATGGTCATAGCTCACTGCAGCCTCAAACTCCTGGGCTCAGGTGGTCCTCCTGCCACAGCCTCCTGAGTAGCTAGGGCAGCAGGTACCCGCCACCACATCTGGTTAGTTTTTATTTTTTGTAGATATGGGGTCTCACTATGTCACCCAGTCTGGTCTCAAATTCCTGGCCTCAAGCAATCCTCCCACCTCAGCCTCTCAAAGTGCTGGGATTATGAGCATGAGCCACCATGCCTGGAGAAATTCTCGAAATTTTATATGGCAATCTAACTAAAGAAGAAAGAATTTACTCTTACTGTGTTATGTGTTTGGCTGGAAAGAAGGATAGACTAAAGGTAATATCACCTGGTAAAAGCCAATGAATTGGGCAATGAAATTATTTATTTTCAAATCCAGTCTATGACTTGATTCTCACTATCTCATGTTGTATTGCAGAAGGAGACAGGATTCATTTTAAAATTTTAAAGGAGCTTGCAATATAGTATAATGGTTTTGTTCATGACCATAGGAGTCAGATGGTCCAAATACCAGATGTACTAGTCACCTGGAGCAAGTGACTTATCCTTTCTAAGACCAAATTTCTCACCTGGTCACATCGGCTTAAAAATGGTGCCTGCTTCAGTGCAGCGGTCAAGGCATGGAAGCACTCAGAAGCATGGCCGGCGATGCCCTGTATATTTTAGCTCTTACTACTAGCACTATTGCCAATGAGGAAACTCCATTATGTGGATGATATTTGAACTTACATTTTTTTTTTTTAACCTCTGGAAAAACATTAGGCACATCTTATTTTGAATATGCCTAAAGAATGGAAATGAAACTATCTGGAGAGGCTTCATCTGCCAGTATTAAAAAATAACTCTGTCACAGTTTTTGCTGTCTTTAGCACAAAGAGTATATACCGCACAACCCAAATGAATGACTTCCACCAAAATATCCCATTAAATGTTTCATTTTGCCTCTCAGTTTCTCAAATTTAGAGTTGTTTCTTTTTCAGCTAATGTGTAACCAGGCATTTCCTGGGCATGGATGTGACGTAACTCTGTGGCACGGACAGGAATTTGCCATCTATCCACAAACCTTTTGCCAGGACAAGAGTCTCTCAGCCACAAATCCTCCCAGTTAGTTCATCACTCTGGCTGCAAATATGTAACAAAGGTCTTGGGAACATATCCCCTGCTCAAAGGACTTAAAGCAAACACTGCATATTCAAAGATGCTCAAGGCACATTATTCCCACAGACAGAGCAAAGCCTCAACTGCTGATTCCTCTTTCTGTCAAACAATAACTTTAGGTGTTTTTTGGATGTTCTAAACTAAAACAAACAAACAAAAAAAGACAAACTCCAATGAGTAAAACAATAGAGCATTAAATGGTTTTTAACTGAAAATGCAAAGCCATTCACATTTGCCCTAATACTTACTACCTATGTAGATGTTGCAAGGGCCTTTTAAATCCTGTCTATTTCAACACTACCCCTAAATGAAAATGGCTTTGAGATGTCTTCTGTATCCTTAGCCAGGGCCTGAAAAGAAATCACTGCATTACCTTGCATTTGCTCTTAGAGTCATTAGCCTCAGACAGCACCATCATTTAAGAAATTTATCATCAGTGCCGTCCTTTGCACAATGTATTAGTGCAATACATTATAGGAGCACCTCACTCTGATGATGTATGGCTCCAAAGATGGCAACATCTGGGGATGAATGGGTCTAAGAATAGATTCGGTGTACGAGAATAAAGGCATAGATCCACCCTGGTAACATTATTCCGAAATAAACCAATGTTTGTTGCTCTCAACCTACTTCTCCAACACTCATAACAATCTTTACAACTTCTCTGATTTAAGAAAACAATTCTTCCTGACATTAAATTGATTTTTGATGACAAAGAGGGAAGGTTTCTAAAATTAGTGGGTTGGTACATTGAGAGATAACCTTGCACAAGCTTGATGATAAATTTCAGTCATGGCTTTCAAGAAAACTCTAATTTAGTCCACCTCTGGCTCACTTAAATTTTTCAGTAGATTCTCCAAAGGAGAGAAAAGAGATTAACGTCCGATGTCTCCAAGGGTATTAGAACAAAAATTGAGTCACAATTAATTAGTCTATACCAAATTTTAGCTTTCTACATGGCTGATGATACATTTTTTCTGAAGCTCGATTCTCCCATTTCCATTTTTCAAAGTCCACAATCCTGCCCTCTCCATTACTTTGTCTAAATAGGACGCAAATATTTTAGCTAACTACTGAGATAAATCATTACGAACATTCAACCTCAAAGAAAATTATAGCAAATGAAAATGCCTCAATGGCCTGATTCATGTATAGCAGAGTAATCTGCAGGGTCGCAGACGATTTTGTTAAAATAGGTTTGGAGCACCCGTTTTACAAACTTTCAGGACAGTTTGAGAACTTGCCCTACTCTCTCATTTTAAACACTGTGCCTCCGGGAGTCAGTGTTACAGTCATGCCCCAATCCAACTTGCTGCTCTCTCCCACCACCCAAGGATGCTTCTTTAACTGGAGTTAGCCAATATTCTTTCAGAAAAAAAGAAAAGACTGATAGGATAAAATGCCATTCATGCACAATCCCACGATTATGTCCAATGAATACATGTCCTCCAAGTGTGCTGACATTGTCAACCTGTTGGGAATCTCAGTGTGGTGAACTCAGAGGGTATCAGCTCCTTTAACTTTGTGCTCACCAACAGGAATCTCTAAGAGATTTAGAGCTTCCCTCAGCAACTCTCAGGCCACCATGAAATCATATTATATGATTTTAACAAATAAACTATTCTCCTCCCACAGGATGTTGTGGACAGAGAAAAAATTCTAGTCTAGACCACTGGTCTGTGGTGATGAGGGACTTGATATGTCTTCAATATTCCTGCAGTATGTCATCTTTTAGACCCTGGCAAAGCAATACCCTCTGTTCTTTGTGAGAGCTTTACTAACCACCAGGAAGTCTTGATTGCAGTGGGAAAGAAACATAAAAAGAAAGAGACACAGACAAGTCAGAAAGACTGAGAGAGAGGGAGAGGCAGAAGAGAGGAAAGAATGAAAAAGAAATGGGTAACAGAAATTGCTGAGCTGCAGATTGTTTTATATTCCATTAGCTGACAACCACCTTAAACCAGAAACACTGGTCCTTGAAATCAGAAATCCTATTCTCAGAAGTTAAAACAACATAGTCAATGCTTGCAGAGCAGCAGTAAATACCATCTTCCAATGACATTATTTCCTTTCATGAAATAAATATAGTACCTTAGCAAAATAAAATACTTAGGTAAGGAATATTGTGTCATTGAAAACAATTTTAAATTATTTCCTCCTTTTATACTTTTATAATTAGCAAACTTTCACTGCTTGTCATTTCCACTACAGTTGGACAACATGGGTCTGAACTGTGCAGGCCCACTTACATGTGCATTCCCTTCCGTCTCTGCCACCCCCGAGACAGCAAAACTAGTCCTTCCTCTTCCTCCTCCTCCTCTTCCTCAGCCTACCCAATATGAAGATGAAGACTTTTAAGATGATCCACTTCCATGTAATGAATGGTAAATATACTTTCTCTTCCTTTTGATTTTCTTAATAACATTTTCTATTCTGTGGCTTGCTTTATTATAAGAATACAGTATGTAATACATATACAAAATATGTGTTAATCAATTGTTTATGTTATCAGTAAGGCTTCCAGTTAAGAACAGGCTATTAGCAGCTAAGTTTGGGGAGAGTCAAAGATTATATGTGAATTTTCAACCGCATGGGGTTCGGTGCCCCAACCCCTGTGTTGTTTGAGGTTCAGCTGTATATTAGTTTCTTCTCTTTTTTGTTTCCTATTTTCTCTTCTAACTTCTTTCTGAGAATAGGATCTCTGATTTAAGGTGGTTGTTAGCTAATTAAATATAAAACAACTAGAGGCTCAGCATTAACATAAAACTACTGTATTTATTCCAAGATAGCTTTTCCTCTAGATTCTTTAAAGCAACAGTGTGCCTCAAAACTTTACTATGTCCACCAACCTTCAAATATTCTGGAGTTTAGCTGAGTTCATTATAAAATAACACATCTTTTGTGCTTAAGTAGATGTTAACCCATTGTGGTGTCTATGGGAAGTCTCAAGCCTCTTCCAGTTCCAGCTTCCCCACTTTTCACCAAGAAGGGGACAAGCTCATGACCTCAACGGTCTTCAGGTCATCTTTCTCTCACTTCTTCCCACAGTTGACTAAATAGACACAAGGAGTCAAATATTCTTGAATTTTCTGCCTCTCTCACTTCCTTTCCTCTGTATCTTTCATTTCCATTAATGTTAAGATCCAAGGTTTGCATGAAGTGGGGCAAACAGATTTTTGGTACAGGCTGTCGTCCCTGAAAAACAAAACAAAAGCCTTCCACTGGAACCATCCTACATGACAGAGTTCCACATGGAGTGGTCAAAACCCCAGTGAACAAAAGAAAAGTCTGATGCTTTCCTTTGCTTCCTCCACGTATGTATCTTTTAGGGACCTTGTGAAGAACAACTGAGATTAGGGTAAAGCAAAATCAACTGGGAGGGCAAAACAGTGTGGTAGCTACGAGGGATCTCCTGGCATCAGAGGCTCTTCTCGCTAGCTCTGTACCTTTGAGCAAACAGCTTACTCCCTCCAATTCTCCATTCTTTTGGTGGTATATAATATTAGTAACTTGATAAATATCAGCTAATTTTATGATTATTCTTGAGATGCTAGCCCAATACCATGTACTAGCTTCTATTCCAATCAGAAATTACATCTCTGCCTAATTTTTAATTTAAGGCAACTAGAAGATGTCAATTTGTGAAAAAACAAATAAACAAAACCCCCCAAAAACCCAAAGAGAATAAATCACAAAATATAACCACAAACTAGAGTGCTTTTCCCATGGTATGTCAGTGAAAACCAGGAAAATCATGTGTTGTTTCCATTAATCAGATACTTGTTTAATAGTAAGCACCTTACTATATGTCCAGACTTGTGCCAGTCACTGTAGAAATACAGAAGAGATGGGAGACATTGTTCTTTGGGTCAAAGAACTGCTGATCTAGCTGAGGAGATGAAACAGACGTAGAATCATTAGAGCACAATCCCAGACGGAATTGTGTAGCCCTGTTAGTGGTTGAGGCAGATGTGAACCTAGGGACAGACCAGCATGGGTGATAATGGTTGGAAGAAGATAGGAAGGAGTTGCTGCACCAAAGCCTGGATGGGAAGGTGAGGTTGAGACAGGCAGAAGGAAAAAGCGAGGACAAATTGGGAGAAAGGTTCAACACGAACAGAAGGACAGAGGCTGAAATGGGCATGTTAAGAGCCGAAAATAGAGATCAGACCTTGTTTCCAAAAACAAGCAGATGCGGCCAAATTTGTGATAGTGGACAAATGGCCACTGGTAGTCACCGAGTCAAGGCGAAGCATGAGGAGAAGGTTCAATAGAGTTGGGATTCAAATTTTTATGCACTAGGAACACTACCTGCCAGATGCTAATTTTTAACAGTGGCTACGAGTAATAGCTACACAATAAGAAATTCATGGCTACAGGAAATAAAGAAATAGAGAAAATTATTACAAGATGCCTAGCCTTAGAGACTGAAAATGATTTGGTAGTTTTCACTAAAACGAAAGTTTAAGGAGTCAACTTCAAGGCAGAGATTATAAGATGAATTGAGATTTAGCGATTCTGAAGTCATAGCAAGATGTTTTAAAATCTACTGGAAGGCCACCTTAAGAGGGAGTTTGGATCCACTTCTAACCATGTTCTTAATTCAAGGCAATCACATAAAATATCAACACAGCTTTTTCTTCACAAGGTATATACCCATTCAATCTTTCCTTCATCCCCAGAATAAAAAATAAGAATCAATATTATGTTTAAATGACAGAAGCTATTCCATTTGAAAATGGTGACAGCTACCATTTTGTTTCAAGATGACAACGTCAACCAAATCGAACTTGAGTTTTATAAGCCCTTTAATTGTGTATCAAACCTGGTCAGAATCAGTGCATTCGTTAAGGATATTCTTGAGAAACAACCCAAGAAGACAAAGTGAAATGATATGATGCTAAGGCCAAAGGGACCTTACTTCATCTAGTCAATTAGAATTGCCTTTGGAATTTATGGTGCAAGTCAGAGCGCTACATAGATTTTGCAATAAGAAATGAAATTAGTCCCATAAATGTTCCCAACTGAAACCACGAGGACTATTATAAATAGTTGGTTGTCTCTCTCCTGTACTGGCAGTATCACAACACAATTTCTCAATGAAATCAAATTATGCACATTTGGGAGTCCGGCTGGGGGGACATGATGTTGTCATTTGAATCCTCCGAGTTACTGGGGAGAGTCAATTTGTAGAAATCTCTGTATACTCGAGCCCCAATTCAAGGACAACAGATTATTGGAGGAACAAAATCTTTGGGTCGGTAAAAACAAAAGGCCCTTCTTGTTAATATGTAGTCTTCCAGCAAGCACTACCACCTCTCAGCAGGTGACATAAGACTCCGTCACCTATCAGCCTGTGCTTCTGGTGCCTAAACAGGTTTAGATCTCAAAGTCTCTTTTCCCCTTGATAGGGACTACTTCTTTAAAAATGTTGATGAAGATGTCATAGGTTTCTTTGAAAATAATTATTAAAAAAGAAATGGCTCCCGGGCTTTCTTCATGCATTGCAATAAGTCTCAGCTGCAAGCAGGTTTTTTTAAGGCAAGGTTTTTGCTCCCAAAAAACAGATTTGTAGAAATACATTTAAAAACCTTATTAATTGGAGCAGGCTACAGTCCAATTCCTCCAGTGGCTTGAAAACAATCCCAAAATAATAAAATATATAATAATGGTGGTTGGTTTTCCCCGTTAATATCACCACAATCTGAGAAATCCTTTGAGCCTTGCACCAAAACTATTTGGATCCTTAATGACAATTAATTACAGAAGACCAAAGAGAGGTTTTGAAAACTAAAAAAAAAAATACATAATCAGGCCTAGTAGACATACATCTGGCATTGTTTAAAGAAGCTATGTTTCTCTTGACTGCTCTTTTAGCATTTTGCCACTCCTTCATTTTGCCACAGATGTTTTATTTTATAAGTGGATGAACTTCATTATTTTCATTGACTAAAATTTTTAAAAACAGGGTAAACAGTTATAAAAACAGCAAAAGGTTAACAAGGCTGAAAGACAGGCCATATGCTGGCTTCTTTCTAGAAAGTAAATACATCAAACAAAAATAAAAGAAAATTTAATAGCAAAAAAATGTAGATTTTTAACTGAAAATGAAGACTCACTGCACTAATTACAACAGGAAATGTGTTTTGGTAGCTTCTTAAGGAAAAGGTTTTCTCATGTCTGATGTCCTACCTTCCCTTCCCACCTCCCAAACCCCAAACACACACACACGCGGAATTCTTTCCATGATCAGCCCATGTGGTAGAAGAGGACGAATTCTAAAGTCATTCCCCATGGAGAATAAAATTCCAACGCATAGCCCCTTCCTTGAAGATATGGCATTACCGTCTCCAGAGTGCCCATGCTAAGTATAGGCGGCTAAAACATTTCATTCACCATTACCAACACTTTCAAAACTCACATCATTTTCTCACTCTCCAGCACTGAGAAACTTGCTTAAACGTTCTGAATCTCAGTTCCTTCACCGGTAGGAAATCACAACGTATGTTCGTATAACAATGCATATGGCGTATGATCGTTGGGAAGAAGATCCGAAATGATGTTTGTAAAGAGCTCACTCTGCATCATGCCTTGGGAAGTGCAGAAGGTGCTCGATCCACAGGAGCTGCTCCTGCTATCGTCATCATCATTATTAATTATTATTATTACTGCTGTCATTAGCTAGTGGGAAAGAAATGAGATCCAGCTCGGCTCACTCAGATGACTAGAAGGTGAAGAGAAACGTGCAGACAGAAGCAGTGGAAGATGGGAATTTGAAGGCTCCGGGTCCCACGCTGCACAGAGAGAGAGAGAGTCTACAATAAACACCACCCTCCTTGACAAGTTTGCCTGTGGCCAGGCTGTGGTGACTCATCTGCCACTACCACAGATGCCACGATCCCCAGATCGGCGGGCAGGCTAGTAGAAGAAAATCTGTGCAAATACAGGACATTTGGATAATTTCAGCTCCTTTGGCCGCTTCTCGTGAGACGTTAAAATTGTATTCTTTTGTCTAGGGTGCCTGAAAACTGCTGTTTCTATTGAATTTTTGCTTTCCTTTTTAATCCTTTAGCTTTTGATTATGAAAAAAGACAGAGTTGAGCAGGAAGAGAGGACTAAAGGAAAAGATAAAAAAGAATAAAGATGATTTTAGACCCAGATTTGTTGTGCTTACTGTTCATTTCTGAAAGATTCACCTGGGGATTTGGCTAATCACATACTCACCATTGATGCTTAGCCCAGTTCCCTCGTGTGCTGCAGAAACGCCAGCATTTATCTGGCTGTGATGCACATGATGCATTTTTGAACTCTGTTCTTAAAGTCTTTGGATGCTCTCTGCCTATAACAAGAGAAGCCAAGCAAGAATTTCTTGAGCTTCTGGTTTTTGGACTTGAGGAAACATTTCTTCACAGACAGTCTCCAGAGAGCCCTTAGATCTAGCTATGCCTCTGAAATATATCCCTCCAAAATTTTCGACTTACAGGAGCAGGAGTGTCTTCTCTGCTCCAGCTACTTTGAGTTGTGTTTCTAAAGCTGCAATAAGAAAGTGGCTGAATAATCCACTCCTATTCTTAAAAATTCATGTAAAATTTGCATTCTCCTTCATAATACATCTGTGTTTGTTTTAAAAGAAAAATATGCTAAATTATTTACCTTTGAGTAAAGTTGACTTTCCAGGAAGATGTGCCATGCTTATACAGTGTCTTCTCACACCCCTGGCTCATTGACGAGGACCCCAGTTTCGAATCGCATGGTTGTGGAATAAGAATGCAATAGCGCCTTTCTGAGTCCTTTCAATCTTACTGTCCTCAAAGGAAGAGAAGGAAAAACTAAATAAAAGAAAATGAAGAAGAACTACGTCCTAGAGAGGCTCAAGCATCAACTACGGGCCTCGTTTGTCTGGAGCCCCAGTGATTACGATTCATAACAGCAACATGGCTGAATTTTACTATGTGCCATAAGTTTTATATGTATGATTTTAGATCTCATAACAACCTTTGGAGTGGCTACTATTATTATCTCTAGTTTATAAAGTTTTTTAAGAAAAGAAACTCATTCAGGCTTTTAAAAATGGTACAAGATTACAGACCCAAAAACAAGAGAGCCAGGGTCAAAACCTAGACAACTTAGGAACTTATCATCATCATCATCACCTTTACTATATGCCAAGCACTGTTCAAGTGTTTTACATAAATAATTCATTGGGTAGGTACTATTATCCTTTTCTCATAAATTGGAAAACCAAAGTTAACCGATTTGCCTAAAATCACACAGCAAGTATGTTTCAAAACCAGATGGTCTTGCTCCAGAGTCTTCACGCTTGACCACAACTTGGTCTTTTAGGGTAGATGAAAAGGAACAACAGTGCTTCCTCCCAAGGTAGAAGAAGCCCCAGGATCCTCATACCATCCCATTCACCTAAGAAACCAGAACTTCTGAGAAACTATAACTTCCCATTGAAAACCAAAGGTAAGAAGCAGATTTAGCCACACCAAAGCCCCCCTCCCTAGATCACATTTGAAGTCACACCTTCTACATTTTGGCCTAGTTTCTGTCCTCTGATTTCACTGGGGCATATCAAGAGCCTTCTTGGTAGTAGAGTAAAGGGGGACAAGTGAATGTATTAGTTTCCCATGGTTGCTGTAACAAATTACCACCAATGCAGAGGCTTAAAACAACACAATTTATTATCATATAGATCTAGAGGTCAGAATTCCACAGAGGGTCCGGTCCGCAAGGCTGTGTTCCTTCTGGAAGCTCTAGGGGAGAATCTCTTTCCTTGCCTTCTCCAGCTTCTAGAGGCTGCCTGCATTCTTTGGCTCTGAACTCTTCCTCCATCTTTAAAGTCAGCAAGGTAGTATCTTCAAATTTCGCTTTGACTCTGATCCTCTTGCTTCGCTCTTTCCTTTATAAGGACCCTTGTGATTACATTGGGCCCATCTAGATAATCCAGAAAACTCTCCCCACCTCAAGATCCTTAACTTAATCACATCTGCAAAGTCCCATTTGCCATGAAAAGGTAACGTATTCAGAGGTTCCAAGGATTAGGACATGGACATCTTTGAGGGGCCATTATCTGCTTACCATAGTAGGCAAAGGAGGTTTTAGTTTCCCCAGAGGCCAACGGATGCTGCTTCTTGAAAATAATTTCAAGCACTGTGATTTCAGTTTTGAGTCGTATCTCCCTCCTGCAGTTCAGGCTCATGGGATGGAACCAGCAGGCTCTCAGGCTCTGTCTGGTAGGGAGCACAGACAAAGGGTGGAGACAGTTCACACAATCATCCCCGTCTCTTCTGGCCCAAAGGTCATGTTGCCTTTAACCCAAGCACTGCTGTTTCTGGTTGCCAAGATGCACTCATTGGTGGGAATTGATTTCATCTGATACTTCCAGAATAAGTTTCCACAGTCACTCATTATGATTTTTTTATGTGTTTTTAAAACATAATATGAATAGTGATTATTTCCTTCTTTAGTTCTGAGATCACTGTGCTTTCCATACTTCATAATAGCAAGTGATTTATTTGTTTTATAGCCTGTGTTCTTGGATTCCCTCCCAGGCTATGTTTGAATGGACATTATCAGATTTTCCCAATCTTTGTTTCCTTTGCTATAGAATTAGAGAAATGGAACTGAAATACCCATAGTATTCTTTGTAGACACTTCTTAACCAATTAACTTCATCTCCATAATGAAAAATGTTTTTAAATCTGTATTTGTTTCAGTCTCACATGCAATTCTGGAATCTCGTCACTGCCTTCAATTTTGGATTAAACGAAAGCAGTCACAGGTCAAAGTTAGCTTTGTTAAGGTTACAAATTATGCACACTCTGAAAAGCTAGTAGAAAAACCAAACTCTCCCCACCCACATATTAGGGCTGGGCAGAAGGGCCCTGAATTTAAGAATGTCATTGGTCAAACCCTAACAACAGATACTTTCAAAGCTTTAACCAAATCTTTGGAATTCAAAGGAGACCTGAAATGGAGTTTTGAGGAACAGCCAGGGAGGACTGCATTTCTCTGCATGAGAAAAATGGGAGACTTTTTGTTTTCGTTTTTTTATATTTTTAGAAAATAGCCACAGACATTGTATAAATAAATGAAAGTTTCCAATAAACTTTACAAAAATAGGTGATGGGCCAGATTTGGCCTGTGAGCTATAGTTTGCTGACCCCTGGTCTAGTTCTTTATGCCAATAAACTCACCCACCACCCCCCATTGTCTTGTCTGTTTTTTTGCTTGAACTAATTTAAGTTGGGGTCCATAAAATCAAATAGTATTTCAGTAAATTTGGTTTCCTTCGTATTTTATTTTACTCACTTAGAAGCATTAATCCGAAGAGTCTATAGTCTTCGCCATAAATGCCAAAAGGGTCCTAAGCATACAGAAGGTAAAGAACCCCTGAGGAACACGGGAAAGTGTAAAAACCAGTGCTCTATATGGTCTGTCCACCTCTTGGGAGGCAATTATTTCTGAGAGATTACATATGAAGAAATTAAGAGTAGGTTATTAAGAGAAAGTTGGGGAGGTTTCACAGAAACCCGAAGACACGAGAAGGACATTAATGAGAATAGTGTCCACCCTCTCCTTGGAGCTATCGCAAGAGTTTGACAATAAAACAGGACGGGCCCCAGGGCTGACCTGAGGGTATTTCTCCTGATAAGTGGGACTTTATTCCCTTTGGGAGGCAGGTTGGAAGTGGTGGAAATCACGTGTACTTGGGTAGGCACGGAGTCCTGGGTTTGAATCCCACTTCTACTTCTCATTAGCTGGGAGGGTCCCTGGGCGACTTACTTCATCTCTGTGAGTGTCAGTGTCCATATTTGTCAAGCTTCGCAGGCTCGTGAGAATCGCAGTGAAGGAAGGACAGGCCCTCAATCCATGTTCACATGCTTCTCCATATGCTGTGGTTATCGGCTGGCCTCGCAGGCCTGTTTAAAACCAGAGAGGCTGAAGCACTCGGCAAATGCGAGAGAGTGCAGCTGCTCACTTAGCAGTTCAGGTTTTTATTAAGCAACCTGATAAGACGTATATTCTGTAATTGGTGCATGTTCTTTTTTTGCTTAATGACACTAATCTGTTTTTATCTTAGTCATTTAACTGAGTTTCGTGATTAGCACAGACAAGGTTTTAGGGATTTAAATCATGTGTTTGAAGTTTTTGCTTTTAGGCGTGTTTGATTATTTATTAAAATCGATAAAATCAGCTGTGTCAACTAGCTATTAAAACTATAATTCTTTTGTTGGCTAATACCGGGAGGGCCGAAGCAAATGAAAAACTAAAACATTACATGAATTCTTGATTATGAAGCAAGTTTCTATAGGGGTGGCCTACATACTTTGCATTAACTGAAGCCTGTTTAGAACAAGTCTGTTCTATCTTTAGTCAATAAGGAAAGGACCAAGTGGGTAAGCATATGTGCAACTCATGTTCTAATTTATGCTTTAAAATAAAAACAAGTTTGAAAGAAGCAATGTGTTCTGGTCTTCAGAAAAGAAATAGCAAATACTTGCTAAGGGAGAGTAGTGAACAGTAGCCAAAGATGGTTTTCCTCAATTCCTTCCCACCCTGTATATAGAGTGTCACTCCAGCCACCAAAAGGTAAATTCTCTTTCCCTTCCCCTGAATCCAGGCCAGCCTGTGGCCTGCTTTGACCAGTGGAGTATGGTGAAGGTGACATTCCACCAGTTCTGGTCAAGGTCTTCAAGAGCCCTTTAAGGGCCTCCACTTCCAATGTAGCCAGCCAGATGCCAAGCTGGAAGAATACTAAATGATGAGACACCACATGGAGACAGAAGGACACATAGAGAAGTGCAGAGATGTGATGCCGGACAGGTAAGTAGTGTCCTCTTGTAGCTTCCAGCCCAGCCCACCCCATGTGGAACAGAAGAACTGCCAGATGAGCTCTGCCAGCATTTCTGCCGCAAGTACTGTAGATAATAATACGTTTTAAGCTATTAAGTTTCGGGGTGCTCCGTTACTCAACAATAGATAAGAATAGATGACAGAGGGGAGAGGGATAAGAGAATGAACAGGTTTTCAGATAAGTCCTCAAAATAAAATATTTGGTTGAAGGAATGAGCTTCTATTGGCCTAGGATCATCTCTTCCCTTCAATGAAATTTCAAAATAAAAAGCTCCTCTTCTGAAACATCACAGGAAAGACAGGGTACACACAGCATCACACAGTTGAAAAGACATTGATCTGAGAGTCAGAGTTCTGGCTCCAGCCCTGGCTCTGCCACTCAATGAAAAAAATGTTGGGTAAATCGGTTCCTTTTCTGGGTTTGCATTTTGTCATCAGTAAAATAAGAAAGGACACTCACAGAGCCAATGCAGTTTGGAAGGGGAGCTGACGCGGTCTCTTGGCCAGGGGTTCACAGCCACAAACAGCGTGAGACGCAGATGCTTAAACATGAGCTCTACATTATTCTACGTAATCAGAGAAAGATACTCAAGGATGGAAAATAGATAATGTTCTCCATACAACTTTAAATTTGTGTCTCATTATCTGGACTCGCTGCCTGTCATGTGATGTTAGTATTTGTTTTTAAAAACCATAACTTGTGACTAACACAATAATGTTGCATGGTGTTTTGTATGCTAAGAATTTTAATTTAAAAATTTCAAATGTTAAAAAAAATTATAATTTTCATAAGCCAGTTTGGGTATTTCTTTATTGTTAATATATGGAGAGTCTTAGAACATGGTACTTACCTATACCTTTTTCCAAGCCCTAAGAAATCCTGTGTGTTTAGCTATATTGTCTCTGGGATCCCTTTTAGTGCTAAAAGTTGCTATATTGTCTCTGGGATCCCTTTTAGTGCTAAAAGTTAAATCTCACCCATGTTTTCTTTCATTATTGCATCTGCAGAATAATAAAGTAGGTATCGAATATAATCTGTAATTTTTCTGACCTTTTTTGATACCAAGACATCTTTTTGAGAGGCCAAGACACCTTTCTGAACTAATCAGCCTCATCAAGGAATAAAAGTTTGTCCTGTGAAATCAGAGTAACTGTCCAGAATGGTTTAGAAGTCTTGGTGGCATTAACAACATGCTTGCCCACATAAGGGCTAATTTATTAGCCAGGGGCAGCTCTTAAACAGGTGTTTTGTGTCTTTGTGTGTGCACGGACATATATGCACAATAAACAAATGTTACCAAAAACATATGTAGTACTTTAACCTCAGTTATATAAATAATTTAGCCTCTCCTCCTCTCCTGCAAAAAAAAAAAAAAAAGAGGAAAAGAAAAAGATGTTTTTAACATTTTGGAAATTAAGTACCCAAGAGAAGAAAGAAAAAAGGTAGTAAATATATGAAAAATATGCAAATTAAAGCAGTATAATACCATTATTGCCTGTCAAACTGGCAAATTAAAAAAATTAATTCCCAATGAAGGCAAAAATAAAGACATTTCTTTCTAAAAGACTAAAAGAATTTGTCACCAACAGATACTTACTAAAGAATATATTAAAGAGTGCTCTTTAAGCAGAAGGAAGATTATCCCAGACGAAAGAACAGAGATGCAAAAAAAAAGAGTAAAGAGCAATAAAAATGGTAAATATGTGCATGTGTCAAATGGATATTAAATATACAAAACAATAATATCTTTCTGGCTTTTGCAATATGGAAAATTAACATACACATCATATTAATCAGTAGGAAATAAATAGCATTAAAATGACTAGCATTAAAGTTCACAGAGAGGTTAAAAGTACTAATATTAGACTTTATAAGTCAAAGATAGACATAATAACCATGTTAAATACCAAAAGAATATAAGTAAAACTTTCAAACTCCATTTCTAGAGAAAACTGTGAGATAATAAATCCAAAATAATACAAAGAACATAAAAAAGAAAAGAAAAAGAAAAAAGAGCAGGCTGGACAGATAAGATAGAAGACACTCTCTAATGTATCAATAATTACATTAACTATAAATGTCCTAAATGCTTCACTTAAATGACAAAGACTGGATTTAAAAACAAAGCCAAAAAAAAAACAAAACCCCACTATACACACTGTTTTAAAGGGATAAATGTCATGATTGAAGGAAAAATATTTTGAAAAGAGGAAAAATATATGCCATATAAACTAACAAAATGGAAACGGGAATAACACAAAATATATTTTAAGTCAAAAACACTACTCAAGTTGAAAAGAGGCAATTAAATAATAAATTTTCACCCACCAGTAAAATATAATGATTCTAAATTTTATGCACCTAACAACCTAGCCTCAAAATATAGGAAGTAAAAATTGACAGAATTATAACAAGAAATAGATAAATCTGTAATCACAGTAGAAAATTTTAACATATCGTTCTCTGTTTCTAACAGAACAAATGAACAAAATCAGTAAGGATACAAAAGATTTGAAGAACACAACTAGGAAACCCAGTTTAAAGCAAGTACATAGAATACTGCCCAAACGAGAGAAGACATGCTCTTCACAGGCATGCTTAAAACGTAACCACGACTGACTCTGTTCCATGAAGAACATCCCAGTAAATTTCAAAAGGTTGGAACCATAGACAGTTCTTTGATCACTAGCAAATAAATTAGAAATCAAAAACAAAAAGTTAAGTAGAAAATCCATACAGAGTAATTTAAGAAATATATTTGGTGTCGTCTACTTCCAGCTATGATAGAGCTGCTAGTTGATAACAATTCTCTTCAAAAACAACTACAAAAGCTGAATTTAAAAAATGATAATGAATAAATGTAATTCTACCACTGTGGGTGAGAATTAAGGGTGATTTAGTGGTTGGCTTTTCTTTGTGTTTTTATGTATTTTCCCCTTTTCTAAATGTAGTATTAGTTACTTTTTCTAAATTCAATGAAAATTACCTTTTTACTCAGCGACCATAAAGAGTTATTACAAATAAACTGTCATTAATTTTTTTTCATTATTTATGCTCTCAATCAGCAGTTACTATTCTCACATGAGGGCCTTTGACACTGTCTGATGTTATTAAAAATGTACAAATTCTTTGACCCAGTAGTTCCATTTCTAGAAATTTATCCCAATAAAACACATTCACACATCTGTCCAAAAGTAGATATGCAAGAATATATATTCGTATACATGCATATTATGAAATATTTGTTGACAGAACCCTGGACTTAAATGTCTACTTAGACTGATTAAATAAACTGCGATACATCCATGTGAAGGAAAGTCGTCCAGGCATTAATGAAGAATGAAGTGGGTGTACATATGCTGATGTACTATATGTCTTTGGTTACAAACAACAGAAACTATTTCTGGCTCATGCAGGCAAAAACAAAATGAATTACAGCAATATGAGTCGGTCCACAGAATGGACAGGAGCCTAGCGAGCAGGACAGAAACTGGCAACTCAGGACCACTCGGCATCAGGTGCCAGTCCATTATCCTGTGCAGATATTGGTAATGCCTTTCAAATGTTGTTTCTGTCCTTGAGTCACTCTGGTTAAGACTGACCCTAGGAATTGCACATCTAACCCTCAGCTACCAGAGGACAGAGGATGTGATTTACAATCCCCCAAGGAATACGCAAAAATGGGAAAGAGGTGATTCCCCAAAATAAAACCAGGGTGTTATTTGGAAGGGAGAAATAATGCTATACAGTAAAAAAAATATACCCTTTGCATACTGTTAACAAGAATAATACAAAACACAAAAGCACATGTATGGTAAATCACCATTTGTGTTTTTTTAAAAATGAGAAACAATGCATATTACATGTGTACCTAATGGAACATATTCTTTACAAAAGAACAACACTAGAAACAACCTGACATCTGTATCTCCCATTAGGCCCCCAGTTGCGTGAGCGCCAGGAATGTGCCTGTCCCATTTATTTCCGTATTTCCAGTGGCTGATGTCTTACCCACAGGAAGCACAGAGTAAATAGTGGCAGCATGAATGAAAGAATGTAATTCTACAAGCGAGAACAAAGGAACTACAGAGAGAGAGAGAAACTTACTTTTCATATTTTAATTTGTTTTCAAGTGCCTGTAGTTTTTTTGCAATTAGAAAAAGGGTAATGAAAATTACCAGTGACAACAAAATTTTTTTCTGGCTCAAAAATTCCTCACGCTAAGAATCTGGGGGGATCATCTGCCTCATCACCCCCTTTCCTAAGCCACCTCATTGTGTAGGTGCCCGTGGAGAGAGCCAAGCAGAAAACGCCTCATTGTCCCATGAAACAAACCAACTTGGACTGGAGAAGTTCCCTTCCCGGCAGCGCGCACACTGCAACTCAGCTTCTCCAGGGCCTCGGGAAATAATGACCTGTGGAAAGATAAACAGTCCAGGGTTATTTGGACATCACTCTAGAGATCCAGCTTTTTAGAAGTTTGCACTGATAGCAAAAACACTGAGTGTCTAAATAATTCGAATGATATTGGTAGAGAGACTCTGGAAAGAGGAAAACGACAATGACTCGAAGACAGCAAGCTGACAATGGAACAGAATTTCGTGGGCTGAGATGATTGTAAAAGCAAACAATGGGGATATTGTCCTTCTGGTGTTATTGTGCAACGCTGTAATTTATGGATGAAGTAGAATTTCCAACAAAATAAACAGACTCGAATTTGTTAACTAATACAGCAAGCATAGAACATTCTGTTATGTGAGAAGAGAAATGGGAATGTTTTATACACTCCTGCTATTTGCCAAACAGAAATATGTTTATATTTGGCATAAAGCCTTGCTTTTGTTTTTGCTAGCTTCTTGAGAATATCCTTTTTCATTTAATCTTGAACACAGATGTAAGATGTTGTTGAAAGAGGAATATTGTCAATATATATAACCGTACAATTATGTTATAGTTCTATAAGTTAAGAAAAAAACCAAAAGTGTATTTCACCAGGCAGAGAAAACTCTTCTGTAAAGGTATCAATTAATGTACTTTTCACTTTGAAAACCGGATGCTTCTCTAATTACAAATACCGCGGTGATGCGATGACAACCACAACAACAATAATAACTGCATTTCTGTCACAAGCAGTCTATGACATCACGTCAAACTATTTGGTTTCAGTTACACTTATAAAAGAGGAGCCACTTCTCTCTAAACTATAAAAAGGAGGCTTATATCTCAGGATGTATTGTTAATGATAAATTACCCCTATTTATGGAATTCTTGGATGCGCCAAGAGGTGAATCACAGCAGGCAAATTATGTATCTTACATCTCAATTGGCAATTGTGCCTGACCCATAGCAGGTAATCTGCAAATAGTTGTTGAATGAATACTCAATTCCTCTACAGGCGAGGTATTGTTCTAAGTTGTGGATGCATCTGTCAAAGACAAAACTAAGTCTGAGACAAAATGAACAAAGGCTGTTTGTTCATAGATTTGTGGCAAGGGAGCCCATCTGCTGTCACTTTCGTTTCAGCAGGGTTCACGGGTGTTAGAAAGGAGAGTGAATTTTACAAACCATAAAAGGAATGCCTGAGACAGCCTCTGACTGGCAAGGGTTTTATAAGGGGGGATTTCTGGAAGGCAGGATGAATTTCCAATTGGTCTTCAGGTACATTTGACTGTCCTTGGTTGGCTGCAAAGGGGCAAGAAAGCAAGCAGTTTGTGATGTTCTTGAAATGAATGCTGAGGCAGAAGGTTTTCTGTGGCCAGCCGTTTCCTGGAACACATAGTGTTCGATGGGGTGCACTTTTTATAATCGAATTGTCATGATGGTCCTTATGAGAAGCCGACTGTCATGATAACCAGTTTCTAACACTGGAGTTTCCTCCCACATCTGCATTCTCTCTTTCTCTCTCCCATTTCTCCCTCCTTCTCTCTCTTTCTCCCTGCCTCCCAAACCTCTTTCTCTCTCAAATATATCTCCCTCTTAGTTAGCAAAAAACCTCCTAGAAAACTTAAATAAAATTTATGATTAAAATTTCACTACCACCCCAAAATCCTAAATGCTATAAAAATAGGAGAGTGATACAGCCTCACCTACTCATGAGAATTCATCTGATGCAAGCAAACCTGCGATTTCATATTCAAGCCTTATTTGATCATAGCCGTGTTTTCGGGACAAAAGTAAGTTCAATATTTTACTGAAGTTTGGGTGATATTAGTGAAACATTGCCCTGAAGATTCAGGAACACACTTCTTTACAGGAATGATGATATTTACTGTGCAAAATAGCCAACTTAAAAAAAAAAAAAGCTTCCAAGGATTCACAATCTTTCTACTGGTTTTGTCTTTATTTATTAATTTATGAAACCACCATCTGGGGGGACAGTATCAGTGACCATGGGAAATTTTAAGTAGAAATTAAATAGACCTTTGGCTTCATGCCCAGAAAAAAATGTCAGTCCTGTGCAGAAAACCAGGCAAAAGATAAAAAAGATTCCATTATATCTATAATACAATCTTCTTATGGCTTTAGTACAAGTTTCTTTTCTGCTAACAGAAGTCCCCGCAGAAGGTTTAAACAATCTCAACAATTTCATTATGTGAGCGTAGCTAAATCCAATAATGTAAAAGGGCCTAGAGAGCCTTCCCATATGCTCACTTCCATACCCTGCCTTCCAGGGGAAGTCAAAGAACTTGGCTCTCTGGAAACTGATTGTGCTCCAATTTGCCCGGAGCACAGATCTTGCTTTGTTGACATCAACGCAAGCTCTCCTGAGGACACACAAAGAAGAGAAGGAGCCATTAGAATTTCTCGTGACCCTATTCTGAGCCAAATCCAGCTTCCCTTAAATGAATGAAAATGCTTGTTACATGGCCCAAGAAGCTACTTTGTCCATTTGAAAATTAATTAGACCGTAGCTAGATGAACAACCCTAAGATGCTTTCACAATGTTCTTAGATGGATGACCCTGGCTGAGTTCCCAATTTTAACAAGTTTACCCTAAAGCAAAAACATGGCCTTTTGGCTAAGCTACTGCTACAATTATAATGCTTTCTTGAGTGGTAGCCGCTAAGGCACAACCTCGCCAGAAAAGAAAGTTACAAAGAGAGTAGTTAAAACTTTTACGTGCAATGGTAATAGAAGATGTTTTTAAAGGAAATGTTTTTTGTCTCAAGGAGCCAGTTTAGTTATTCATTTCACCGCTGGACTTGGAGAAAATGTTGAAATCTTGTGTATGTCATGATCCACTCTAGATTAAAACTCCTTGAGGGCATGGATTATGTTTTTCCTTGCAGTACTTTACGTATAGTGGGACCACGGGGTTGGGAGGTTGACTAGAGGCACAAAACACACAGATCCAGATGTAAATCTGTTTTTCAGTGTCAGCCTGAGAATGTGCTCACGGCTGGCTACTGGTAAGAAAGAACCTTTGAGTGGGTGAGGTTCCCAGCTTCTCCACTCACAAAGAGACTCACAGCTACTTTAAAAACTCATCTGTACGTTGCTGCGTTTAGGGAGGTCCTTCATAAACATTAGAGATGACAATATAACTGATGCTTGCCTGTCTGCAATGTAGAGTTGAGGGCAGAGAAAATAGGAGTGGGATACACTATGCGAAAAATAAAACTCCAGAAACTACTCAAATACAGAGGAAGTTTAGAAAGGATGCCCGAGTGACAATTTCTTTACTGATTAAAAAAAAGTTTTGCAAGGTAACCCTATCCCTGTCATAGCTGATGGGGTGAGGACAGACATCTGATTCCCATGGAGCTGATTCAGTGCCTGATGGATGACCAGTTACATACCCTCTCTGTCCCTTTGGGCTGTCTCTCAATCTCTCCGCGCATGCTCTTTCTGGGCAGCTGATTGAGGGTCTTTATGCATATAGACGAATAAACACGGACGCCAGGCAGCCTTTGTCGAGAAGCAGAATAATAGTTCAGGGGTTAAGTGAAGGACAGAGACAAGAGGCCATGTCAGCTTTTGTTTCTTAACACAGAGGAAGATTGTAAAATTCTGAGGAAGAACGGTGGAGCACCCCATCTTGTACTCTTAAGATTCTCTCCTCTTGCCTGCCTCCCTCCCCACAAGGAACTTACATGGCTTAAACACAGAGATATCTGCATATAAATGTACTTTTGGGCTTTTCCTAATGTAGCAAATTGTTTTAGGACAGCTTTGCCTGCCTTCCCTACTTCCAGATCTTTTCTGTGTACTTGCATGACCTTAATACGGACCAATCACCATCCCTCCATACATCCCCCTTAAAGAAAGTTACCCGGGTCTGGGCTCTCAAAAATCTAACGTAGTCAGAAATCTTCGGGTGGTGCCGTACCATGGATGCCAGAGAGTGGGTAACTCCGAAAAAAGGGGACATTAGATACGTCCCCTCATGCTGTACATTGATGAGGACTTGTGTTGATCTACATAAATCTGGGTCAAAACAGAATCCCTTGAATTGAGTTAGAATAGTCACCTTGTTTCCTTTTGTGGGGTCACAGGACTTCTCTAGGATGAAATCTTTCCCCAGGTTACATGACACAACTGGCCATTTCTAGGTTGTCTGAAACCCACACGGGTCACCCTGCTAGCAAGGAGAAAGGGTTCTGGGCCCATAACTTGGTTTCCTAAAGGCCCGCTTACACTTGGCTGTTCCAGATTTGCTGAGATGCCCCTCTGTCATGTCAATGAAGCCCATTTACTGAGGCTCACTCAGGTCCAACCCCGTCCCCAGTCTTTCTGAGTGTTTTCGGCCTCTGCCCAAACAACAACAACTTTCACAGAACATCCAACAAGTATCCAAAACTGTAGATGGCTTCGAGTTCCTGTCTTCTGTACTTCCTCTTCCCCTGACAGAGGGATCATCTTCAAAGAGTGCGCTGAGCACCAAATGAGTAAGTAAGGAAGGAACAAGGAAGCACCACAGAGAACCCCAGGCAGGGCGGCAGGTCCTAGCGTAGCATGGCAGAGCAAACAGAAGGCCAAACACGCAAACATGACTCATCACGGGCAAATGAAAGTGGTACGTATCAAAACACAAATCAATAACAATGATAGCAACTTACGATTTCCATGAGTTTACAGTTGTCAAAGCACTTTTAAATACCTTATCACGCTTGAATCTCACAACAGACTGGGTGGGAGACAGTCTGATATTATGGTGCCCAGATTGCAGACGAAGGAACTGATTCTCCGACAGGTGAAGAGACTTCGCCGGCAGAGAGCCAAGCAGGATTGTGGGTCAGGGCACACACTGCAGAGGCAGATCTGGCTTGGAATTTTGGTTCCCCCTTTTTTTAGCTGAAAGGACAGGAAAAGTTGTTTCATCCGTCTATGCCTCGATTTATTTACCTGTAAAACTGGACCAAGTGCCAAGCACTCCCGTAAAACCTACAAATACATTAAATCGTTATTCTCTGCAGATCTGTAAAATGGGGATCCTACCTCATAGGGTTGTTGGGAGAATATAACAAGAGCCCCTCTTATTTATTGGCTGTCTTTCACTATAGAATGGAAGCGCCACAAGGGCAGAGATGCTAGATTTGTTCCCCATTACAGCTCTGGAACATAGAATGGGGCCTGGTACAAAACAGGGGCTCAGAAATCATTCATAGAGGGAATGAATGAATGAATGAATGAGGTTCATACTGAGAAGGCTTTTTAAGAGTTCTGGGAGGAGGGGGCCAGAACAGAAGCATGAGCTATTCCCCCTGAGTATATTCTCCCAAACTGGTGCATTGTCAACAATTTTAAAGAAATATCATGAATGCGAAATTTAAGGCTCTGATGAAAGGCATCTTTGGATGCAGAGTGAAATATAAAATTGAAACCTCAGAGGTCAGACCTTGAGAAGGGAGAAAGGTGGCAGAGGGCTGTTTTATGCACGCGTGCACTTGCTAACCCACCGGTGGCGCAAACCCTGCCTCCCTCTTCCTCCGCCCTCCTCCAGCTTCGCTCACACCCCACCGCAGACTCTGTTCCCCAGAGTTTAGAATCTGGCTGTATCCCTGGATGCACCTGACCAGTTTCAGGGCTGAATGAAACCTAAACCTTCCGACCCCTATCTGAGTTTTTTATCACCCCCCTGTGACCTTAAATGCCCCCCCCTCGAAGAATTCCATAAATAGACTAGGATCCAAATTAAAGAACTAGATTGAACTTAGGCAGAAAAGTGAGAGTGTCCTTTAAATGCCAATAGGCATTGCCTTTGGCATAACAAAGGAGTTAAAACATAATTAAGATCTGAAGGCTGATTACAGGAATGTGTATGATTATTTTTATTATTTTTCCTCTTTCTATCGTTGTGATACGATGTGATCAACCTCTGCCACGCTCCGTTGCTTAGTAGCAGACAGTCAGAGTTTTAATTATATACTAAAATAAGCTAAAGAACAGAAAACTGCTTTATGTCTAATACGTATATATCAAGAAAGGCATGTGACAGCATCTAAATTGCTTTAGTGCCTGATAAAGAGTGCCTCCGGTAGGCTTGTCATCAAAAGATCACGAATGGAGTAGGAAAGTATTATTAATAAGCTGCTGCTCTATTTATATGTCCTCCATTGTTTGTGATTCCTTGTTAGAAGCTAGAAATGAATTTTTATCTACCACTAATTTCATCAGGTTTTTTTTTTTTTTTTTTAGTCTGGGGAAAAAAAAAAACTTTTGTCAATTCCACTGCCAACCCTAGTTCTCCAAATAGAATTCTTTTCACTCCTCCAGATCTGCAATTCCCAAAATATTATATCTAGCAATAAAAAATTAAAGAAATAGTTCATTCATTCTTTTAACATTCAACAGAGCAGTGTTCCAGCAGCAAACCCCAGAGGAGTTCTCTGCCCTCACAGAGATTAGATTTTAAGGGGAGGGAAAGATAATAAACAAGTAAAACAATGAAAAGATAATCACAGATTATAATAAGCGTTATAAAAGAAATAGTGCATACTACGTAGGATTAGGTTTAGCAGCAAGTGACAGAAAATTCAAAAGCATTTGGCTTTAACCAAGCCTGTGATTTAGCCAATATGTATTGAGGTAGCTACAACAGTTTTTTGGTTTTTTTTTTTAACACTGGCATCTTTTCTGATTGATCAGCACCCTATTTTGTTTGGTTGGATCAGGTTCATGTGCTGGACTAGTTGCTATATATGTTGAATATTCATTGTGGCTTAAAAAGTTTATTTCTCTCTTTCTCTCACATTAAAGAAGGTCAGAGATATACTAAAATAAGCTAAAGAATCAGTAAGGCAGCTTCACAAATTTATCAAGGGTCTAGATTTGTTGCTTGTCATTCTCAACATATGGCTTCCGCCTCATGAACCAATATGACTGCTTGGGCTCCAGCCATTACATCTGCATGAAGGACAAAGGTGAAAAGAGGGCCATATTTCCTTCCCTAAAGGATAATTTAGTATTTTTCCCAATAGTCAGAATGTAGTCCCTGGCTGCAAGGAAACTTGGAACAGGAAGACTTCATTCTGGGTGGTCATATGCCCACCTAGAAATTAGGCCATAAAACTAAGAAAAAAGGTAGAGCAGGCAGGTAGTTAACATCGCCACACAGGGTGATGTGATAGTCAGTAACTGGTACAGAGGGGGCTCCTTTAAATAGGGTGATCAGAGGCCTTCTCAGGAGGTGACAAGTGAGCCGAGACCTAAAGAACACTAGTGAGCTTGCCGCATGAACTGGGAGACAAGGGCTCCAGGCAGAAAGAATGTCTCATTTCAAAACAGGTTGGACTGCTGCTCACAGAATGATTTTGGCCTCACTTTATAATAATATTATATACCTATTAACTTTTCCTTGGCTAGGTTGATAACCTGTTTTCTTCCTAATTTTCAGTTCTCCAAACAGAACTGAACAGAGCATGTTACACTATGAGCATTTTTGAGTTATGAAAAAAATCAACTATTGTCAGCCTGTAATTTTGAACCTGGTAGGAAGATGGTTGAGAACATATTTAGTAGTAAAATACTATTTGATATATTATTGAGGGGTGTATCTATCAGGGTGTGGGAGGAGACAGAGGTAGCCAAGCCAAATAAAGTGTGCATGTAGTATGTCTTTGAAACCACCATGAGTGGTGTAAATAACATGCCAGATTCAGACAAAACTACTTACAAATTAGGATATTAAATCACAACTCACATTACAATACCGTGATTTGGTTTGGTGTTCACTGGAATAGAGCCAATCGTATGGAACTAATGCGATGTTTTGTGTGCATGTCACATTAGTTATGCATTTGTTACGTGATTTTCATGGGTGCCAGAACGTAATTCATCGGAATAAACAGAAGAGCCTAGTGGCATTAAAGTCTAAAGCTCTAAAGGGGAATTTGCCTTCATTAAAACTTCCCATACTATAATTAAGGTGACATTATATCCAGAGCATTCTCTAAATGAATACCTTGCACTGACACCAAACAAAAGAAGAAATGGGTAATACTATTTATTTCTGAAGATTTTGTGTGAACAAAGATCAGTATGCAGGAAGTAGTTTTTGTCTAAACATATCATACAATGGCAACATGCCCTACGAACAGAATACAGAGGCTGTGCGTGGATACATATGCATGTGTTTCAAACTTTCTCTTTAGCTTGTTGACCAACCCATAGGAGGAAGGAATTGCCACAGAAATTATTGTGTGTTTGGAGGAAGAAGCTCCAAGAGTACACTTTATTCTAAACTGACCAGATTTCTCACACATTGGCATATGTCTACTTATGAAACTAGGACCTAGTTATGGGACAAAGCAATTATGTCTGTTCTAAAGATGTTTGACTGTGAGCTTCATTTTCAAGGGCAAAGACTATGTCCTTTTTACTTCTGTAACTCCAATACCTAACACCACGTTTGACATAGAGTAGGTGCTCAGTGAGGTTTGAATGAATGAATGGCAACTCCCACTTGGAATGACTTCCATTTTGCCAATAGCTCTCTAAGACCCTTTCAGTGTATTTGACAAAAATCCAATATATGATGAAATTTCAAGACAACAGAAATCAGAATCGGTTTTGAAGAAACCAATGCCATATTGTATTCTATTGTATACACTCACTTCTCTCTGGAAACCTCTATCAATATGAAACATTAAACACATGCGGTGAGTGTGAATCACAGTACACACATTTAAGTGGGCGAAACAATTTTACTTGCTTTATTTTTCTAAAACTAGATGATTTCTAATTTAAGCCTACGACCTCTTATTGAGGAGGTTGAAGGTGAATCTTTGTAACTTGGGGTTCCCTTCCCTTTCCTGTCGCTTTCTCTGTTTCAGGGGAGTCTGGAAAAGAGCCGTTGCAGAAGGCAAGGTGCCTGGTCCACGACGTTCTCTCTGGTCTTGGTGATGGACCCACGCGGGTTACCGAGGAGTCTTTCTAATCCCCCTCTGCAAGGTTTGTCCATGATTGGCTGTTTCCTTCTTTAATTCCAGGTCTTTCTAAGTGAGTGGTTAGGCTGTTTAAGGCCTCATGATACCTAAATACAACTGTTGTTTTTTTAAAGGTATTCCCGTCTCTCCAGGGACTTTCCTGGAAATAGCCTCAGGTCCTCTCTGCTCTCAGATCCCATCAAACCACGTGGGATTTTTGCCATCTCTCTAAGCTTTGACCAAAGTAATAGCCCACAAAGCCCATCTCTCTGGTACCTACCAGTATCTCTCTTCTCATTACTCTCTCTCTGGCCTTCTCTTCTCCCGTAACTGGGGATTCTTTGCAGAGTTTGTTAAGGGAATCTTTGTACCCAAATATTTGTGCTATGCTGTGTGAGGTTTTTTCTATTTTCCTAGGAAGAGCTGCCTCTGTTCTCCACTTTCAGAAGACACACCCCTTCTCTGAGTCCATAAGCACAGATCAATTGAGCTTCACGAAGTTGTGGATAGACCCAGGAGGAAGTTATAATACTGAGGGAAGGTTTAGTTGGTATTACAACAAATGTTATTCTACCCAGTGGCTTTTCTGTAGTCAGCTGGGGCTCGCGCACAGAAAGCGGGGGTGAGGCAGGGTTTGTGGAGTGAGCAGCAACAGGGAATGTTGTGTGGGCTGTGGGAAGAGCAGCAGGGGTTAACGGAAGGGTGCTCTGGGGTTCAGACCTTAGGGATTAGGGTATGTCAAAGTTACAGAGCAATCGAGGAAGAACAAGAACCAGTAACCAGAAGAACTTGGGTAAGAAGTGCTCTAGATAAAACAGAGACAGCTATATTGGAGGAAAGTTTTAAAAAAGAAAGAAAAAAGACCTGAAATCTTTGACACTTCTCCCAGCTAGAGTAGAGTTTACCTCCCCTCCCCTTGAATCAGAAGAGGGCTCGTGACTGCCTGGGTCAGTAGAGTATAGTGGAATCTCCTCAACGTCCCAAGCCAGGTCACAAAAGACCATGCAGCTTCTGTCTGGGTTTCTGGAACACTCGCTCCGGGGTTGCTCCCTCTTAGAAACCAGCCTCCATGTGGAGAGAAACCCAAGCCACGTGGAAAGGACACGTGCAGGCACTTTGCTCCCCAGTCCCAGCAGGGCCAAGTCTTTGAGTCATTCCAGCCCAGGCGCCAGACTTGTGAGTGAAGGAGCCTCCAGATGATTCTAGCCCTCAGCCATCAGATAGTCACCGCCGGCTGTTGGAGTCTTCCCAGTTGAGGGCCCAGACATCATGGAATCACAGAATAGAGACAAGACAAGCCACACCCTCACCCCTGTGCCCTGTTCGCTTCTTGACTCACAGAAGCCGCGGGCATAACAAAATGTCTTTTGTCTTATACCACAATTTTGGCTTGCTTTGTTATTCAGCAAAAGGTAAGTGGAACAGTTGGGAAACAAAAAGAAAAACACTGGAAAACTAGTGGGCTGGAGCTACCCATTGCTAGATTAGAAGGCTAGTCCAAGAAAAAAGAAATCAGCTTCTGCAGCACGGTAAGAGCTAATATTAGTGGAATGTTATTCTGTGACAGGCAGAGGTCCTTTGACATGTATTAATTCATTTATCTTGCAACTGTCTAAGGTAAGGAATATTATGTAGCCATTTTACAGATGAGGAAAAGAGAGGTTAGATACCTGCTCAAGGTTATAAGGTAGTGCCTGGAGGGCATAGAATTCAAACTCAATCTTCCTTCAGCATCTTCACCACAACATTATAGAGCCTGGGGTGGTCCAGAACTTGTGTGGGTCCTGCAGAAAAATCTGCAGACTTAGAGAATGTTTTATTAGCATATTTGATGAAAGAAAAACAGCTATTGGCATTTTCTCTTACAAAACTCTATTTGAAAGCTTTATCTTTTTATCATAGAAAAACAAAGTTTGACATCGTATACTTTTAAACACTACGACCAAATGCTGTTTGGGCTTTACAGCCTCTAACCAAGATATGTTGGCCAATAAGAGAGTTATTTTTGGCAAAGAAAAGACAACTATTGTTTGAAAGAAAACATCATGGTACAAACACAGCTGAAGAGAAAATAACAACAGTCATCGAGTGTTGCCAAGTGTGGAAATAAATGTTTTCTATATTTTCTCTCATTAATCTTCACATAAAGCCTCTGAGACAGGTATTTTTCTTCCATTTCCTGGATGAGGAAACTAAAACTCAGAAAGCTTAAATTATTTGCCTAAGGTTACGTGGTAAGTGACAGATCCTTCTAACTCAAAACCCTGTGTTCTACACATGCTTGGTGTTTCAAACAATAAAGGCAAGCAAACAATGAATATTTAAGATCCAAAGTTCTTCTCACAAGGGTTTCTTCCCTGTCAGATAACCCATGGACCCTACCTGGAATTGCAAAGTAATTGCATTAACCAGGTTGAGGATTCCATAAGCCAATAATCCTTAACAAAATCTGGATGAACAACATTGGTATCCCATTTTTTAAATTCATAAAATAAAGGTAATTTTAACAACAAAATGATAAAGTATATTATTTCAGAATAAAGCATAGACCCTTAAACTAAGTACTTTTAGGTTTAGGAAAAGCTCAAAGAATTGTCCTGATTTTTCTCACTTTGCCATAAATACCTGTATGTGAATGTCCTGTTTCGGACAAGCATTATTTTGTGGAATGCTACTTGAGACCCAATTGTTTAGTTGACTTCGATAAATTCTTTTTGTTTTGGCATGTGTGTGTGCTCGTGTGTACATGCGAGCTTGTGCGTGGGGTGGGGGCATGCAAGTGTGTTGCCAGAATAGGAAAAAAAGTCAGTATTTCAGGTTAATTTATATTTCAACTGGTGGCTCCTGACACATCATTACTGACCACAACCCAACTAAATAACTAAACTAGTTTAGCCCAGCATTTACAGTTAAATGCAAAGACCTAAATATTAAATGAAACCAACGTCATTATTGATGAAATTTTTGTATGATCTCATGGCAAAAAACAAACCAACGAACACAAACACAACCAGTGTTTATGAAACAGAATATCACCATGGTATCATGACAATATTTCATCTTCAAAGTTCACTTGGTTTTTGACACATGAAGAAATAGTCTGTATTAGCCAAGAGTTTGTTCATGAGGAAACATGAACGAAAACACTATTTATCCCTGGTTCTGATGACATTACGATTATGACAGAGATGAAAATTTTCCTTCCCCTCTGCTTCCTAACATAAACTTTGCTTTATCCCCAACGTCCACCCATAACTTGGGAACAAACTGAACCCCAGAAGCCCCCACCCAAAGCCCACTTCCCCATCCGCCTTGCCCTCTTCCTTTCCTGCGCTTGTTTTCCACCCAGCTTCCTACTTTGCCTGCGCTTGGTAGGACCCTTTTCCTGCTAGAAATTTGTGAAGCGATCTTCTCTCTACCTAAAAACAACTACTCCCCAGCCTAAAACAACTCTCTGGTTTCTCCCTACTTTCTTTTTTCCCCCCAACTTTAAAAATTAAGATAAAACTCACAAAACATAAAATTTGCCATCTTAAAGTGCACAGTTCAGTGGATTTGGGTATATTCACCATGTTGTGTGACCATTGCCACCATCTCATTCCAGAACATTCTCATCATCCCCAAAGAACCCTGCACCCATTAAGCAGTGACTCCCCATCCATCCTCCCCCCACCCTTGTCCCTACCTTCTTGTCTTGACTAATAACTTGTCTTCTCTAAACCAGGAATGCCAGCTTCTATAAACGTACGCTTTAACATCTGTCCTACAGGTATAAGCTGGACGTGCCTTGTCCTGGACAACTTGATGTGCCAGAGCCACCTCGCCTTGGCCCCCTGCCTCCGTCCTTTTTGGGAAGAGTCCTCCTCCCAGGAGTGCACTTTTCAAATGCAAATCAGCCAAACCACACTCCACACCTCCAACTACCACTCTCAGTGAGCTCTCACACTCCTGGCTACTATCCACCTGCCCCAGCCACCCCAAGGCCAGCACTAGACGACTAGGACAGCTCCTCTGCCCAGAGCCCACTGACATCATTCACACCAGCTGATTCTAAGCCTGCGTTCCCTGCTTTGCCCATCCCTTCCCATGGAAACCACAATAAAGGCTGTTGCCCATCATTCCTCGCTCTCATTCTGTCTTATAACTGATGCCAGGGCTTCCTCACGTGGCCCCCTTCCATGGCATGGAATGCCTCCACCTTGATACTGTACCAAACTATCTTTTCAGTCCCCATCATCTTCTGATCTGTTGGTCTTCCCATACCTCAAGATCTCTAATACACTCTATTTTAAAACCTTCTGTTGCCATCTTTCATGCTGGCCTCACTAACACAAAGTCAGGAAACAAGGTACTAGTTCAAGAAGAAGCTGTGTGACCTTAGGGATGCCAATTAACCTCTCTGGGTCCATTTCTTTATCTGTAAAATGATGAACATTTCTTTATATTTTATAGCACACATCCCCTTTTGGGAACAGAAGAATTTTATAACTTGCTTCTTTTTGTATGTGTATGTCTTCACACTCAAGATTTGGCCCCTACACATTTTCCCAATAATAAGATCTTTCCCTTCTACATTATTAAACACCTATTTTTGCATCATTAAATAAAAATTTTTATACTACTTACTACAGTTTAAAATAACTATGCTTCATGAATCATTGGAATAGGTGCTTCCAATCTCTTTTCAAATTTTGAAATTCTGCTAAGAACATAACAGATAGTCAACGAATTTTACCAAAATCGTCTCACATGATCATTCATTTACTCATTCATTCAAATATTTATTGAGAACCTATTATGTGTCAAGTTCTTGGTTAAATACTAGGGACACAAAAATGGAAGGCATATGAATAATTGGTATTAAAATGTCTTGGATCCAGAGTGAGAATAACTATGTTCTCCTATATTTGTAGGTTTAATATAGGAATGCTACCTAGGACAAGCAAAGGTGTAAAATGTGGCACATTTTTTTGGGGGGGTGGGGGGTGGGAGAAGAAGTTATCTGCCTGTGATCCTGACACTGGGCCAGGTGACAAAGCTTAGTAGCATCTTATTTGGTAAGACGATTTGTGAACCAGATACATTCTCCTAAATACATGCCTTTTTCACCGAGTACGTTAGAGCTGGAAAATAGGTTTCGCTTTCAGAAACAACTGTGATCAATCACCTGTGGCTGGCAAGAACATTTTTTTGTGAATTGAGAAGCCACTTCCAGAGTGAGTAATACCAGCCATGGAAGTGGCTTCAGGAAGTAGCGATGTGGGAACCATGTTTTTGCCACCCTCGAGCTAGATTTTCGATAGCAGAGAAAGATTGCTCATGCCACTTCGTACTCAGAAACACTATTAGAAAGTGGGGATAAGAGAGAAAAAAGTGGAAAGCTATGGTCATGTTAGACATTACAGGGGTGTGATCCTTCTTATACATCAGATTTCTGGGGAGATACCAAACTTGGGGGGAGAAGTGGGATCTGATCTTAGTAAGTTATCACATATCCCATAGCCAAAAAAAAAAAAATGTTAAAAATACCATTATAGCCATCTTTTCCTACAAGGAACCATAACACAGACAACAGCATTTGCGCTAGTTTCATTGCTTCTGATACATTTTTCAGTTTTGTACATTGTGCATGTAAAACTCTACCGCCAGCAGTTCCTCATCTCAAACTAGACACGATTAAAGAGAAAGTTCACATGACAACAAAAGAAATAAATATTAAATACTATTATCCAGTCTTTTACAATAATCCCAATAAACAGATAAAAATCTGCCTGCAGGTTTCACAAGCCGAAGTAAGATACACTTCCCATGTATTTTTTTCCCCACTATTACAAAAGAACAACTACAGCTCATTAGCTTTGTTTAGGAAACATACAAAATCCTTAGATAGCTTTTAAATTCGAACTCAACTATTCTTATCCGGGCTACAAAGGGGACTTTAATTTGTTTTTGCTTAAGCAGAGAAAACCTCATTAATTTACATTATCTGAGTTGTAAGGCCAGTAGGAAATAGTGAAAATTCGGAATTAATATCATTGAAGAAAAGGACAAAGAAGAGGACCAGGAAAAGGAGACAGAAGGAAAGGAGAAAAAAACTTTCTTGTAAGTGTAAAGATTATAATGTATTTGTCATCGCAGCTAAGCTGTTATAACAAAAGATCCAAAACACGGGTCTTAAATAAGATGACTGTTTTTCTGTTTTTCATACAGCAGTCCAGAGATGTAAGGTGGAACATTGAACATAGGGCATCTGTCTCTGGCTCCAAGGAGGTGGTTTTAGCTCCCACACCTTCCTAGATAGCAGGAAGTAAGAAACGGAGGGGACTCACAGCCCATTATGTGGAATTTAATATGGTCACACCTAGTTGTGAGGAAGGCTGGGAAATATGAAACCCAGCAGTGTGGCTATGTGCTGAGCTAAATGGGCATTCTATTGCTAAAAGGAAGAAGAGAAAACATAGCGAGGGACAATTACTAGTCTCTGCAACAGCCTAGGGTTAGGAAACTATGGCTTCCAGGCCAAATCTGGCCTGCCAATTGTTCTTGAACAGCCTGTGAGTTAAGAGTGGCTTTTACACACTAACATTTACAATCAGTTTGAGGCTTGGGAATGCTAACTTGGAACCCCAAGTAAGTAAAATGTTATCGTACCTCCCCCCCAAATAATTCCGTTCTTCTCCTTAGTAGATCTGTGTTACAAAAATTATACTAATTTTTATTATTAGACTTTGATTTTCATTATTAAAAATATACGAATATTTATTTTCTCTTATTATACAAGTACCAACATAATATTCTTGATTTTTGCCTTTTGGCTCGCAAAGCCTAAGTAATTACTTTCTGGCTTTTTATAGAAAAGTTTGGCAACCCATGTCCTAGTCTGAGTTGGACTAACCTAGTAGAATTCCTGCAAAGTATAGAAAGAATGGCTTACAAGTGGCTTCACAAAACAGAATTCCATGACCCTTAAGGAGTCTGACCTGTGTTTCTATTTATAGCAAAACTTCTTTAACTAGGTCACATACTCGGCAACTTCTATTAGCCAAAGTCCAGTGGAAAAACAAGAAACAAGGGGAGAGAAAAGTTTCTGCATAGCCCAAACCAAAGCACTGAAAGCTTATGCATTGCACATCCAAGAAATGCCCAGACATTGACACGGGTGCATTTTCCTCATACAAGACACAATTCTGTTGACCGTTAATGACTTAACTGGATTAGCAGTTCTCCCAAGCCCATGGCAGAGCTGTAGCAGTCAGTTTGAAGGGGTTGAGAGGATAGGAGACAGAGGAAAAGGGCTGCTCTCCGGGGCCTCTTAATGCAGGGACCAAAACCTTCATTACACCTCTGAAGCCCCCCAGGAACACCGCTGTATTACCGCTCACTGTCATAACGATCTTAAAGATGACCCTGTGCCACCAAGCACAGGTGGAATTACATTCATTGTTTTCTGTTTCAAGAGGCAGAGAATAATACACTTGAGAAAGCCTATTATCAAAAATAGTGGAGAGAAAATTTTGGCCATTTAAAGAGATAAATAAGTTCAGCTACCTGTAAGTTAATTCATATGGAAGTTTTATTCTCATGTAAATGAGATGTGATGACATGCTGCTTGTATACAAATATTTCCACAGTCCTAGCAAACAGATTCTCTTTTTTCTTTTTTTTTAGGCAGAGTCTCACACTGTCACCCCAGCCAGGGTGCATTGGTGTGATCATAGCTCACTGCAACCTCAAACTCCCGGGCTCAAGTGATCCTCCTGTCTCGGACTCCAGAGTACCTGGGACTACAGGCACATGCCACTACTCCTGGCTAATTTTTCTATTTTCAGTAGAGATGGTGTCTTGCTCTTGCTCAGGCTGGTGTCGAATTTCTGGCCTCAAGCAATGCTCCCACCTTGGCCTCCCACAGTATTAGGACTACAGGGGTGAGCCACCGTGCCTGGCTGAGAATCTAGGACTTTTATCTGTGGTTTTTTAAATAAGATTATATTTTATTGACAACATTGTGGCAAAACTTGCCAGCCCTTGTCTACTGATCACGAATATGAATATTTTATATGCAAAGGACATATAAAACCAGCTCGAACTGGTTTAGGAAAAAAGGGTGGGGCGTGGTGCCTCATGCCTATCCCAGCACTTCGGGAGGCCAGGGTGGGAGGATCACTTGAGGTTAGGATCCTGTTTGAGACCAACCTAGGTAAAAGAGTGACACCCCATCTCTACAAAATATAGGAAAAGAGACAAAAAAGAATTAGCTGGGCATGGCGGTGGGTGCCTGTAGTCCTAGCTACTCGAGAGGATTTCTTGAGCCCAGGAGTTCAAGGCTGCCAGAGCTATGATTGCATCACTGTACTCCAGCCTGGGCAACAGAGTGAGACCTCACTGGCCAATTTGGGCCAGTGAGACTCTGGGAGGAGAGAAACACTCTCTTTCCAGGCTGGCTGATAAACTGCGAGGGTGTGTTTAGGGCCATCATCCATTGTGCCACCTCATAGGAGAGCCCGCCTAAGAATGAGGCCAACACGGAGGAGAGGAGGTGTAAGCAGGAGAGAGAGCAGCCGATTCATGTCATTGTCATTTGACTACCTGAAGTCACCATTCTGAGTTTCAGCCCTGGAGTTTTTTGTTATATAAACCAACACATCCCCCTTTTTGATTTAAGCCAATGGAGTTTGGTTTCTGCCATGGGCAACTGAAAACATCCTGACAACCCCGTGGGCTTTGGAAATGACAGAAGAGTCCATTTGTATTTAGAGGAACATGTGCTTGGTGAACCCTCTGAATACAGTCATGCATCCCTTAACGACGATGGGAATACATTGAGAAATGTGCCATTGGGTGATTTGTTGTTGTGCGAACATCATAGGCTATAGGGTAGAGCTTATTGCTTCCAAGCTACAAACCTGTGCAGCGTGTGACTGTACTGAATGTTGTAGGCAATTGTAACACAGTGGCAAGTATTTATGTATCTGAACATCTGAACATAGAAAAGGTACAGTAATAATAAGGTATAAAAAACTAAAAAATAGTACACCTGCATAGGGCACTTCCCATGAGTGGAGTCTGCAGGACTGGAAGTTGCTCTGGGTGCGTCAGTGAGTGAGTGGCGGGTGAACATGGAGGCCGACGACATCGCTGTGCACTACTGCAGACTTTATAAACACTGGACACTTGGACACTTAGGCTATGCTAAATGTGTAAAAAAATATTTTCTTTCTTTGGTAATAAGCTTGACTTACTATAACTTTTCTACTTGGCAAACTTTTTGATGTTTTTAAACTTTTTGACTTTTGTAATAACACTTAGCATAAAACAAACACATTGTACTACTGTACAACATATTTTCTTTATATCCTTATTCTGTAAGGTTTCTTCCATTTTTAAATTTTTTTATTTTTTATTATTTAAACGTTTTTTTTTTTACAAACTAGGACATGAATACACACATAAGCCTCGGCCTACACAGGGTCAGGATCATCAGTATCACTGTCTTCCGCCTCCACATCCTGTCCCATTGGAAGGTCTGTAGGGGCAATAACGGGCATGGAGCCGCCATCTCCTGTGATAACAATGTCTTCTGGATACTTCCGGAAGGACTTGCCTGAGGCTGTTTTGCGGTTAACTTATTTTTATGAGTAGAAGTACATGCTAAAATAATGATAAATAGAATAGCAAATGCATAAATCTGATAAATCTGTAATATTGTTGTTTATTACCAATATCAAGTATTACGTACTATACATAATTGTACGTGCCGGATTTCTATAGAACTGGCAGCACAGCAGGTTTGTGTGCACCAGCATCACCACGAATGCATGAGTAATACATTGTGCTGTGACATTATGATGACTGCAATGTCACTGGGTGATGACAGGAATTTTTCAGCTCCATTATAATCTTATGGGATCACCGTCGTATATGTGCCTGTTGTTATGTGGCTCATGACAGTATTTTATTGCGAAGCTTGGGTCTTCGGATCTCCCTCTGGTAGAGGACTGAGTAGGGGGTGAGAGGTGGGGAGTTATTTATGAAAAACTAGCCACGAATGATGAAGAGGAGGGAGGTACGGCTGTGGGGATTTAATACCTTCCTTCCCCTTTCCATCACCTTGGGGTTAAGGGCAGAGGAAGGACAAATCCCAAATTGACGTATCTGGGAGGGACAGAAGACTGCAAAGGTAGAGTTTGTCCAGTGCTCTTGCCGTCTACAGCAATGCATGTCTGTTGTCCTGCCTGTCCAGAATCCTCTTCACCCCCTTTTGGGAGAAATGCTCCCCTTGGGAGTCTGGGTGAGTCCCCCTCCTTTTCTCTTGGTCCACAAGGCGAAGGTGCTGAGTGAATCTAGCGGAGTAGACATGTGACCCAGCCCTGGCCAGCTGGCGTGTTCCATCTCTGGGCCATGGGGATCACACCCAATTAGGCCTCATCAGAACGAATACAGGGACTTGGCCATTGCAACTGGAAAAGAGGTGCTGGCTTTCCACTGGACTTGGAAACTCTCAGGGGAAACCTCATGGAGAAGACCCACCTGCAAAGAGGAGGGCAGAGCCAAGGAAATAGAGAGACAGGCAGATCAAACGCCTTGTTTGAGTCCCTCAACCCAGGCATTCATGAAGTTACATTTACCAGTTGGACCTTGTGTTACTATCAGCCAATGAATTCCTCCATTTGACTGGAGTGAAATTCCTCTGTTCAACATTTATTCTTGGGTAAAGAGAAAGGGCTGAAAAAATATATTTTGAAAAAGACATTGGATGAAGAATATCGCTGATCTCATCTGTAAGAAGTGGAAAGATGGGTTAATGTGTTTTCCCTTGAGCTTCATAATACAGGGTGTTTAAATTCTAGAACAGTCTTAGTAAGTACTATAATATACTGCAGGTATATGATGATTAATGTAGCTTTTGTGGCCTGGCCTGCAACCAATTAACAACTGAACTTTTGAGATATAACCTGGTCCATCTGTTAGGACTTGCCTGTGTTAAAAAAGGAGTCATTGACAAGACCATGTCAATTGCGAATACCATACGATTCTTTCTAACATCCTTCCACCAAAAACCAATGAGTAGGACCTAAAATTATAAACAAATTATGCCGCAGTTAAGATCACTCTACTTCCTAAACACTAGGTTGTCCACATTTAAAGGGGTAGGAGACATTCAATATAAAAGACATTTTATTTTACTATGCATAGAAAAGGTACACTGAATGTGTGCATAACTAAAATTTATATTTTCATCGAAAATAAAAACGTGTCATTTTTAAAATTCAGGAATAATA
This sequence comes from Indri indri, assembly GCA_004363605.1. Classification (NCBI taxonomy): domain Eukaryota; kingdom Metazoa; phylum Chordata; class Mammalia; order Primates; family Indriidae; genus Indri; species Indri indri. The sequence goes on from RJWJ010000915.1 coordinate 86,972, forward strand.
ATTTTTTAATGGCAAAGGTTTCCTTCACCAGAATTTTACATTTTCATTGGAGATGAAAACCTAAGCTAATTTGTTTTTTTCAGAAATAATAATTTTTTAATGACAATGATTTTTTTACCTGCAGAGTCATAAACAAATGTAAGCATACTTACCTTAGAAAAACAAAAGAAATTATCTTCATCAACTTCACATAATTTCTGTAAAATCTCCAGAATTTCCCAAACTATGTTCTTTGGAACCATTACCAGGTGTCCTACACACACACACACATACACACGATCCAGTAGCCAAATAAGATTGGGAAACATTACATGTTTAATATGATTCCCCTGAAACTTCTCACATTAGCATAATTCAGAATGTGAGAAGTCTTGCAGTAGAGATAACTGTTCAAATTTCTTTAGCCCAGCATTTCCTAAAGTTAACCTTCTCAAAATTAATGTCGGTAAACCTTTTCCCATTCCAGCCCCACCTCCAAACCCCCATTCCTCAAAGCAACTTTTGGAACAATTTGTGGAACTAGTTCCATAAAGCGAAAGTTTGGGAGACACTAGATTCATGGTCTCTATCTACACAGATTTTGCTGTCTGAATAATATGGAAGGAATTTTGAGTGACAATTGCACCCATTTGGATATATCTTCCACTGACTCCATAATTAGAAATTTAAAATGCAAATTTTTCAAAAGCAAACTGTCTTTACCATTTTGACGTGTTGCTGAGATTTATTTGGTTTTGTCTATAGTATACTCATGTTACTTTCTAGTATATCTGGTATAGGTAATAGGCTCAAAAGACCTACAAATATGGAACACAAATGCAATTAACTATGTCTAAATTTTATGTATATACAGGGCCTTGACAATTTTAATATGATATACTCTTTCCTTTTTGGGGGTAGTGTGTGGGGGTAACACCTCTTGGGAAAACTGGGATAATGGAAGCTTCTACATTTACACTCTGTCCAAGATGTACATTATGGATTCATGTTATTATGGGTGAAGACATAAAGCCATTGCTATTGAGCCTCGGATGTGGCAGCAAAGAATTAAGAGATCATCATCACTTCTCTCTAAATATAATGAAAATCTAACTTTACAACACTCCTCTTAAACGAGCTTTCTTCATGCTACTTGGCTATGCATTAAATCTTGGCATACACAAAAAAATAAAAACAGGGCAATTCTAACAGTTCATTTATGTTGGCTGGATTATGAAGATTAACTTCTCAAATGGTGTTCCAAAGAAGTCATCAAATGTAAGTACAATTGAAAGTAAAACCTTGAAAAATATTTCAATATTGATAGGAAACTGAAGACAGGATATAGTTAAGGCACCACTGTTAGCTGTATAACATCCGTGTATATCACAAAGGATTAAAAAGTTTAATTCTCTAGGGAACATAATAGAGATTTCAGGTTCAGCAAGGCATATTTTCTGGAAATAGTATAATTATTCTCATGGCAGAAGCACACATGGAGAGTATACAGGTTTAATACAATTTCAATTTTAGGTCATTTGTGCTGAAGATACTTTTAAATGTGGTAAATTGGGTTTATTATTAATTCCCTACAGCATTCTAACCCCAGGCCTTACATAGAGCAAGTTTCCTTTCTCCAAAGTAGCCTGTGTGGTTCCTGTCACCTGACCAGTTCATACAAATCTTAGACCTATGTTACAATGCAGTATTTTGCCAAATGTGGTATGCATGTCACTGCTGATACATATGATGATTTTAGATGGTCCAGGAAGTATTTTCTGTTTTAATAATGAAGATGATTATGATGATAATATAAAAACAGCTACCATTTACTGAGCACTTACTATGTGATAGCAAGCAAAAATTCTAGTGTATTAACTTGAATGGTCTTCACGAGATCACTGTGTGGTAGCTGTTCTTGAGGCACACGGAGGGGCTAAGTAATTTGCTCAAAATCACATACCTGGAAATGGCCAGAGATAAGATTCAAACCCAGGAAGTTTGGCAGAGAGGCCGTATTTTGTCATTTTATGGATACAATTTTTGCTAAAAGTGAATTGGCTTAAAAAATTGTTTTAAATGTAAATCTGTGGATATGAAGTCATACAAGTCAGGCGAATGTCGGATCTTCAGGGAACACTGCTATAACACATAATTGTGTGTGGGGGGGAGAATCTAGACACTCGGCATCCTCAAGGGCTGTGAAATGACTGTCATAGGCAAATAACAGGACAGAACCTTGGGTGAAGGAGCCGCTGCAGATCCCTGGAGATGAAAAGTTCCTGTTTTCAACTTACCTGCTGTTGATTTCACCCAGAAAATTCTCTTGTTTCAGTTAGGAAATCTTCCTACTTTTACATGTTTCTAAGACATCGCACAGTCATATTTCTAGGGGAAATATAAATAATTCAAATAACTGAAAAAGAAAGGCCTCGATTATTGTATATTACAATTCAAGAAAAAGATTAAACTTAAGAAAAAGCTGACAGTCAGATCAGAAGCATTACAGGAAGTTTCTTGCTCATTTTCTCCAGAGGTTAAACTAGAATATTTTTTTTTAAAAGGGCAGAAGTTTAAGGTCTAGCTAGGGAATAAAGACATGTTTTGTCTGACACTTTCCAATTCAAATCCAACATTTATCAAATGATTCTTAAGTACTGTATTAAAAAAAAAAACAGCCAGGAGCTGGCAGCCTGAGTATATTAAGCTTTCATTATTGTAAATTTGTATTTTAAAAACCCAGTATCTTTTCTGTAAATATGCAAGGGTTTCTCTGACAATTTCTCTTTTTGTAAAGCCACCTCTCACTGAAACATTTTAAATAAAACTCCTATATCTAAAATGAAGTCTTGGCATTTGGGAGTTTAAAATCTCCCCAAATTCAGAGGGTGGGGGGGAAAGCTGCATAATTATAGTTCATTTGAGTGCAAGTCATAAAGTAATAAAAAATGTTTGAAACTAAAAAGTAACATCTTAGAGTGGCATTTAAAACAAAAAAAGAAGTACTTACTGGCATTTTAAAAATTTTCATGCAATTTGTTATTCATTAAATCAGAAGAAAATGTGCACTACCATTTTTTTGATAAGACAAATAACATTCAAAATTGGCATTAACTAAACACAATTGGCCACCACTATGTGAAAAACCAAATGCTTTAATGAGGCTATCAAGAACAACAGTTCAATTATTCCATTGGATACATTAATATCGATCCATAATATACAGTGCTATGGACCACACAGAAATTATTGCTGCATCCAACAGCAGGTGACTATTATTAACATTACAGTACCAAGCGTCCACAAGAGACAGTCATTTGTCATTTTTATCAAGAAATAGGGTTTTTTATACTGTTATCGACATCAACTTTTTCCCAGTGCATTTTTTAAAAATATTAATAAGTGCATTCCTTTGTGCTTTATTTTATATCTTTTAACTTCCTATGTATTTTATTTGTTCTTATTGCTTTATTGTTTAAAAACAACCAGAAAGAACTTTGTCATCCTATGTATGACCAGGTTGGTTGTATGGTTTTTGGCAAAGTCAGCAGGTTTGGTATTTCCATTGCCCTACCCAGAGGCAGGTGGACAATTCTGGCATTTTGGTCACTCCAGACGGAGGCCTGACCCCGAGTCACAATTCTGCACCCAGGGATGGGGGAGTGGTGTGGATCACTCTCTTGTTACAAACGACAAGCCCAAACCACTGCCGCTTGGCTTAACTAGTCCCTAAAATGATTCCACACTCTATTTGGCAACAAAGAAATAAATAAAACCACCCCCAAGGTTGCAGTATTCTCCTGGGCTTGCTTACCTGCCACTTTCAGAAATTGTCTCTTAAGAAGGGGACGGGGAAGCAGGCATTGGCAAAGTCAGGAGTTGCAAGAGTCAGGGCAGCAGTACAAGATGCCACACTTTCTCTCAACAAAGCTTTCTACGAGGTTGCTTAACGGTGGCCATATTCCCTTGGCCATGGGTCAGTCAACCTTTATTATTAAAAACCCCCAAAATCAGCTAAGGAAAACTAGCATCATAGCATCACGATCTTTGACTTTCGTATCCAGCCCCCTCCCCCCCATATAAATATGAAGAGAAAAATAAGACAATGCTATGATTGTATCGATGAACACTATGGTACAATTAGCTGTTCATGCAGATTCGCATCACTATTCTAGGAAAAGAGCTATACAACTAAGGGGGTTGAAAGAATGGGAACTAATTTTCCCTGCCCCCTTAAGTAATAAAGCTATAAAACTGATAGCATCATCAATGCTTCCAAGGATTCTCATTGCCCACTGTACATGGGAACTATGCAGTTGATTATTTTCACCTAGACCATCCATTCACACATCTGACAAGCACTCCTTCTCTCTGAACCCTCCATCACCCATCACCAATTCATGTTTGACATTTAAACACTTTAAAAAAAAAAACCCTCCTGAATAAGGTTTCCTGATGAAAGAAGTTGGCACTCTGTCACTAAAATATATTTAATATTAAAAATATCTGAAGGAAAATTGGAAGCTCTTATATTGTCTACATAGGCACCATGCTACATGTTCCTCTCGACTATAGATACCATCTTGAAACTTTCTCCTACATTACAGTTCAGTCAGTGCTAGTCCGAAAAAGACTACTGCTATATGTAAGGCACTTCATTCCGAATGGATATGCTTTATGCCACTTGCTATTCAATTGTAGGCTGCTACTGAGAAATTCCATTCAACAGCCTGGCTCGTTAACACTATATGGCATCTGTATAAAACATCTAGGCTTGATACATGTAACACTACTGTTATTGCATAGGACTACACAAGTAGATAATGCACGGAAACTAACTTTACAACATTGCTGCTCAGTTAAAACATTGTTATCAAGTAACAGTAATTTGCCAATACAGTATTTCTCTCTTTAAAAAAGAATTCAGCAAGTTTGCCGAAATAAACCCAATTGAAATGACCATAATGGGCACCTTAATGCTATGGTTATCAGTCTCCAAGAATATTGCTATTTTTATATCCTAAAAATAAATACGTAAGTTTATTCTTTCTAGAAAGCCTGGTTTTAACCTATTAATACTATACCTTAAAAGTGTCAAAAAACAGTTTTGGAGTGAGACTGCAATATACAAAATATTCGCAAAGCTCTCTTTAAACACGAGACCTTGCATAAAAGTTTTCTTTCATGGGTGTACGAAGAATGCAGAAAACCACCAGTGAGTTGTAAAAATATCGAAAACTTGCCATTTTAAGATGCATCTTCTTACAAATTAATACAAACATATTGAAAAGAATGATGATATTAAAGAATCTGTACAAATCAAATGAACAGTAAAACATAATTTAAAAATAAAAATAGTAAAGCCAATTAGAAATATGCCCAGTTCGGCTTTCTTATCAAAAGCAAAAATAAAAAAAAAAAGAAAAAAAAAGTAAAACAAACTTTTCAGTGCTCCTCAATATTTTCCTTTGAGAGGACATTCATTTCCATTTCAAGATAAAATATATCTTATAAAAACTGAATCACACTCATGGATGAAGAAAACTGGAACAGCACAGAGTGAAGATTAGACTCTGTATTTCAGAGCCTTGG